>JALPQI010001744.1:0-129867 GCA_025490895.1 Thaumatotibia leucotreta | reverse complement strand
GATCTATGGTATATATGACATCTGTGGTCTAACACATTTAATTTCGATGTTACCAAATAGCCCCTTGGGTCTCAAATAGCCCCATCTTACGGTAAGTTTATCGTCAGACAACTCCGTAGATACAAAAATAGCAAGACATCACAATCAAATTGTCATTACACAATGATAATTTGTTTTTTTATTCAATAATAAATTCAGGGAAATGTCAATATAATCAGGTTAGGAAATATTTTTTGTCAGCATGTTTGCAAAAATTCCACACGATCCGTATTCTTTAACCGCGTGTGTATATGTGCAAGCACTGACATGGTGCTGGGTCTACGAAGTATAGCTACAGGCCTGATACCGTGAACACCGAAATTCGTAAATTTCAGGGATTCTCTGTCATTCCAACGAAGGCATCATTAGAGTGACAGAGAAAAATCCCCGTAATTTGCGAATTTCGTAGCTCGCGGTAGGGCAAAATATTAGTACGATCAGGAAAATATTGCTACGACGTAGCGCTCGTAGCGCTCCTTTGCGTCTTGAGTCCATAACACAATATTAGAACAAAACTTTATCATCCCGCGGTTATTTGCGAGTTTTTTAACTTAAATATTTTGAGGTGCATTTAGACCAAACGAGCATTAGCTCATTCTATCCCCCACTCTACGAAATCAACAAATTTTTACGAATCACGTTTTGCGTCGAACGAATTTCGTACAGTGGGGGATAGAATGAGCGAATGCTGGTTTGGTCTAAATGCACCTTAACACTGCTCCCTAACCTAGCCGAGTTATCCTAAATAAGTGAGTACACTCAACTAAATGGAACCCTAGCTCTACCAAAATAACAAGTACTACTTGTACTTAATATGGTCAATTTTACCACACAATTCTATAGCAGCCGTTATGTTCTGTAGAGATCTATCTGCAATAGCCATGAGCGTAACTTTACTGCAGGTACTAATCCATAATTGACACATTTATATTTCTCGCCCACACTGTATAATTATTTCATTTAAGAGTAGGTACCCAGCGTAATTGCCATTTGGAAACTACTTTCCAATGCAATAAAAGGTAAAAGCAAGCGGGGTAAATATAATTGTCACCGTTAACTGTCACAGTAGTATTATTTCTTAGTCGTCAGTTTGACAGGTCCATTCTGCGTCTATTACGACCGCCAGTGATGTATTGCTTTATAGCTTGACAGGTGTAATAAGTTACTTTGAATTTTACTGTCACTGCGGAGAAATGGGCCTGGATGTTAGTGAAATTAATTAGATATAAACAGAGTTTAGTGAAACTAAGTTTATGAAAAAATAGTACATTACGATACAAGTGCGCGTTTCGAACTTCATTTTATTCGCACTTGTAATACAAAAAAAAAACAGTGGAATATAGAAGCTCCTTTCTTTGTAAATCGCTTAAAGGTGCATTCAGACCAAACGAGCATTCGCTATTCTATCCCCCACTCTACGAAATCGACGAATCACGTTTTGTGTAACGATCGAATTTCGTAGAGTTTGGGGTTAGAATAGCGAATGCTCGTTTGGTCTGAATGCACCTTAATAAAGGCTTGTAATAATTGAATTACATTTATGGAGCAAATCATTTTTACGATATCGTAAATATTGTGGCACTACTCGTGAATCACGACTCGAAAAATGCGTAGGTACAGTCAAAGTCAAAGTCAAACTATTCTTTATTCAAGTAAGCTTATTAATAAGCATTTTCGAATCGTCTGACATTATCAAGAGAGAGAAAAAAAAATCTACTACTGGTTCAAACCCTACACCGTTCCTGAGAAGAACCAGTAAGAAACTCAGGTGGACTTACTTTTTTCAAAACAGTATAATAATACATCTTATTAAAATAACATGCATTAAAGAATTTATTACATAAAAAATATATAATAGACATTTTTATAAAAAAGAGAAATAAATAAAGAATTATAATATTAAACAAAGATAATAATTATTGTACATGTTCACAATATTATTAAGCATCTATATCTATACAGAATAAAAAAAAATTAAGATTTAGAGATGTAAAAGGTCTCTAATCGTCATGATTTTAACAATAATAATAAAATAGAAAATTAACAATTTAGTGACAGTCACAAAGCAACTATTCTTATTATAGGTATAAAAGACAACAGCCAATACCTATTTAGACATGACATCACAGTAAAATAAACTCAAATATTAAATTAAACTAGAGATGTATAGTATACTCTCTAATGTCAATAATACATAATTTTGGAGATGTAAAGTGTCCCCAGTGTCAGTTAATAAATAATAATAATAATGATTTGGAGGTGTAAAGAATCTCCAAATGTCAATAAAAAGTAAATAAAAAGGTGTATGAAACAAATGTTTCATGTCAGAAGACAGTTTAACTAACAGTCTTGTAAACTAGTGCTACAGAATACATAATTATTATGTATCCAATAAGTCAAAATTTTGCTATATAAGGAGATGAATGGGCTCCATGGTGAAATAAATATTAAGTGTGGAGATGTAAAAGGTCTCCACGGTCAAAGAAATTAGATGCTAAGAATAATAAATAAAATTAATAATTTTGGAGGTGTAAAGGCTCTCCAAACGTCAAAAAAAAAAAAAGAATAAAAAAATAATAATAATTATAAAGAGGCTGTTAAGCTAACAGTCTTATAAGCTAAGTCTACAAAATACATAACTAATATGTATTCAAGTCAATGTCATGTAAATCTAAGACAAAATAACGTGTAGGTACACAAAAATGTTCAAAAATATGTGCAGTGCACTCTAATTCCGTGTAATACTTAAGAACGTCGTAACATATTTATGAGCGGATTCTTTCGATACTTATTTTTGCACAATCAAGTTTAAAAGATACGCATTTCTCAATTTTACCTGTATTATTTACAGATCTATTTTTTTTACATAGTTATGATCCTCAGAGGTATCTTCATCATAATGTTAGATTTAAAGTAATTATACATTTATTTGTCAACACAAAGTATTTCTACTGCCCCATATTGTGTGTCATAATCATAAGCAGAGATCGGATTTTTGTGCGACATCTCATATTAAATGTCATCAAAATGACGTAAGTCACTAAGAATGTCGCAAATCCATCCGATCTCTGGTCATAAGACTCGAATAAGGAAACGTCTCGTGAGGGATAGAAGTTTTACTGACCATTCAGTTATTGAAGGTTGATAATGGGCAGCAGCATCATCATAGTGGACACAACACCAGGGGCCGGAACCTTTATTTTCTTCATACAAAAAGAACGTCTGTTTGAAGACGAAAGTCTTTGATCCGTGTGTGTTGCCAGTGATGACATACGGTACTGAAACGTGGCCGCTTACAATGGGCCTCATAAGAAGGCTCAAAGTCACCCAAAGGGCTATGGAGAGGGCTATGCTAGGAGTCTTATCTGCGTGATCAGATTAAAAATGAGACCATCCGCAGCAGAACCAAAGTAACCGAAATAGCTCTCCGAATCGCTAAACGTGGCAGTGGGCGGGGCACATTGTGCGTAGAACCGATGGCCGTTGGGGCGGGAAGGATGATGAATATTGTATTAAAATTGCAATTGCAGATATGTAAAAGCAGTCGTTAATAGGCACTTATACACCTTAGTAACAGTATAACGGGAAACTGACCTATAAAACACATATAATTGAAGGTTTATTACTATACTTAAAACACTATAATAATATTTATAGACACGAAATAGGTTTTTAATTGTTGTTTATTTATTCTTATTATGTGCCTGCAAACACTATTTGCAAATACGTTTTTAACGATTTCTAATAGACAATTTCGTTTATTTAAATTGCTTCATTAATAATGTGGTTATAATCATTTAACAGACATTAGAAAAATTAACCTCAATTATATTCGTTCGTTACACAAAACGTAATTCGTTGATTTCGTAGAGTGGGGGATAGAAGGAGCATTCGCTCATTTGGTGTAAATCAAATAAATAAATTTAAAAAAAGCCGTTTATTTCATGCATATTATTTGAATTAATTAAAAAATATATAATTTAATTCACTAGGATACAATAAATACGAATTTTTGAATGTCACAATGTTCGTTAAAAAATTTAATTATTATTAATTATAAGTAATAATGATTTTTTATCAATTATGATGTATTAAAAATGCAGATGTGTCTTAGGATTTTAAGATATTAAGAACCTCTCCTCGAGTGTAGGCCTCCTCCATCTTCCAGTTTTCTCTATTTTTGGCTATCGTTTGGTGTAAACCCAACTTAATGATTTCGTAGCTGGAATTTGCGTGCACGCACAAATCATACATTTCTCTGTCATTCATACTCGGAGACACGGATATGTGGACAAAAACACAAAAATCTTAATCGGCGTGTGGGAAAAAGTGGAAATGCTAATGGATACGTAGAAAAAGGTGGAAATGGAAATATGGTATATGATAGTGGAAGTGTGGAGTTCTTGTTTCCGCTCTATTTCGTTTATACGATGCTGCTTCCAATTGCATTCCATGTTTTTATTTGTTTGTTTATTTGTCCATTCCATGTTTTTATTTGTTTGTTTATTTGTATTACGCCGTCCATATCTTGTGTAATTACATTTTTTAAAACAACCAACTTCAACCGATTTCTCCAAGATTCTATCATCTGTGGTTTCCATCATTGGTTTCCTATCATCAAATCCTACTTTCTGAATACAAATTTATGTAAATGATGAATGAAAATTTCACGAATACGGTTCACGATTCACGGAGATATCGGGTAACATACAAACAAAAAAAACAGTCGAATTGATACCCTTTTTAGGGTTCCGTAGCCAAAATGGCAAAAACGGAACCCTTATAGATTCGTCATGTCCGTCTGTCCGTCTGTCCGTCTGTCACAGCCGATTTACTCGGAAACTATAAATGCTACAGTAACGAAATTTGGTAAGGATATGTGTTGTATGAACCGCTACAGGATGATGATACTAAATTGTAAAAAAAACCATTGGGGTGGGGGCCCTCCATACATGTAACTGAAGGATAGAAAATTATTTTTCGTTTTATTTAAGCGTGTGGGGTATTAATAGAAAGGTCTTTGAAAATGATATGAAGGTTTACTAATCTTATTTTTATTTCAGCAAATCGTTTTCGAGATATCAGCTCTCAAAGTCTGAAAAATGTGTCCCCCCCCCTCTATTTTTTAAACTACGCAATATAAAATTCTAAAAAAAATATATGTTATGCACATTAACAAACTCTATCAACGATTTTTGGTTTGATTAAATTATCTCCTGTAGTTTTTGAGGTAAGTTGATTTAACTGTATTTTTTTAATAATAAATTGATAATGGTACGGAACCCTTCGCGCGCGAGTCGACTCGCACTTGGCCGGTTTTTTGAAGTCGGTTAATAATTAAAAACTTCATCCGATTTCTGCAAGATCCCATTATCAGACCCCGACTTGGCGCAAACCTTAAGCTTAAAAAAATTAAAATCTGTTCAGGATTCTCGGAAATATCAAGTAAAGGTGCGTTTAAACCAAAAGAGCATTCGCAGTTCTAGCGCCCGTTCTAAATGTGCGGTTAAACTAAAAGAGCATTCGCTGTTCTAACCTCCCGCTCTACGAAATTCGATCGGTACACAAAACGTGATTGGTTGATTTCTTAGAACGGGCGCTAGAACAGCGAATGCTCTTTTGGTTTAAACGCACCTTAAGAAATCAACCAATCACGTTTTGTGTACCGAGTGGGAGGTTAGAACAGCGAATGCTCTTTTAGTTTAACCACACCTTAACATCATACAAACAAAAAATCACGAATTGAAATCGATCTCCTTTTTTGAAGTCCGTTAAAAAGAGACTTCAAGTACCTTATGATTTCTATCGTACGAGTTTCTAGAACTTACTATTAAAGTAACTAAATAACAGGTGCGTGTCCATCTTTGACCTCGGAGCCAATGTGCTGGAATTGGTACGCACGTTTATGGAAAAAGAAAACCTGCTATGCCCTTACTGAGACTGGTGGACTCAAAACAAACATCTGTATATCTTTATTTGCCTTCCACGCTGTGATTTATCACTATAAATAAATAATAATAAATATCTTTTGACATCGTACACAATTCGACCTAGTCCCATGGTAAGCTCAATTAAGGCTTGTGATGTGGGTACCAAGCGACGATATAATATATATAACAGATAGATACTTAAATACAAAGGCAGCCAGGACCCAAGGTACCAATATATCAGGCCCCGATTTGGTGCCAAACCAGTACCCGTAGTATATACCCGTTCCATAAAAAACAATTGAAACTCGGTTCACGATTCTCGAAGGTATTGAGTAACATTTAAAAAATCCGTCAAATTGAGAACCTTTGAAATCGGTTAAAAATAGCTAAGAGCCAGATTTGACGATGTCTTTCCAATCAGTACCTATAATAGATGAAGAAAGTATAATTTCTTAACATTTATGTGACTATGTGGCTGGTAAGTTTTATTATATCATTGTTCTTTTATCTTAACATGCATGCACAATTTTTACACGTGAACACAAAAGGTTTTTCAATAATAGTCAATAATACAGAATCATAACGTTTATTCTTTCTTACATGTCTTGTGTTAGGCTTGGATGAACGGTTGGCTTATTTATGATTTACTTACATATATAATTACGCGTTCTCTACAAAAAGTGTTAATTCCTTACATATTTCTGTGGTCTGTAGCATCGGATTGAACTTTCATTTGGATTTAATTATATTATTATCTTGCATGCTCACTTTCATGTTTTGTTTTTCTAATTTTAGTATCTTAAAGAAATCAGTGGCCGTGTGGTGACGGCAGAAAGAATACATTTGTCACCACCCCAACTCCTCCTGCGGGTGTCGTAAGAGTCGACTAAGGGATTGAAGTGTCACTGACCATATTTGATTAAAGATTGATGATGGGCAGCAGCGTCATCATAGTGGACACATTACTGCGATCGCCAATCCTCTTGCCCAGCGTGGCGATTATGGGCATTTACCTCCTAATGCGTCTATACGCATAGTTAATAGGAGAGGCCTACGCCCAGCAGTGGACTATCATAGGCTGATGATGAAAGGAATCAGTATCAACATTACGTGATATAGCTTTTAGTTGTACACAACATTTATCATTAAGTGCGTTTTTGCTTGCTACTCAGTTGCAAGAATCATATCTATATCGTTAAACTCAAAACACAAAAACTCTAAAACTCTAAACACAAAAGTGAAACACCCTATTGTCCGTGCTAAATAATTGATCTGTCCTTATACTTCCTTTTTTTGGTTAGTAATGAAGTAATACATTTTGACGTGTCTTTTTATTAAAAATACTATCGAAAAATAAGTAGAAGCAAATATACTACCTATATATCAATGAAATATTGTTTGCAGATATTTCAACTTCTTTGCTTTCATACATGTAGTTTAGCTTAGTAACTATAAAATATATTTAAGTACACAAGCTCCATCTCTCTCCAACTATATCCAAAACCTCTTCGTTTGTCTTTTTTTCGCCCCAGCTTCGTACAGTTCAACTAGAATAGTACATTACGACACAAGTGCGAAAAACATGAAATTCGAAACGAGTGGCGATATTTTAAATCGACACGAGTTACGAATTTCGTTTTTGCACGTGTCTCGTACGACGTTTTTTAGTAGGTACAGATGGCCCTCCGAAGTTTTGGACCTGACGTAAAATGACCCACTTCTCGCACTAGAACCTAAAAAGTACACCATCTGTACTAAAAATGATATTATCAGTTTTCTTCCTCGGCCTCGTAATCTCACTATATCGCCTTTCGACGTCAAGCTGTCATACCTCCCCTAGTGTTACGTGACGTGTGAGTGTGAGCATGCGACAACTGCGCCCGGCACGGAAGCGTTTAATTACATTAAGCACTTGGAATGCAGCGTTTAACGAGTTTTAACAGTTACATCAGGTTTCGTATAAAACATTAGCAAACTCAAAGAATTATTTTACTTACTTAAAAAGTTATATTACAGTACAGGATGGCGCATTTTTACGCGCTAGTGCGAGAAGTGGTTCATTTTATGTCAGCTCGAAATCTTCGGAGGGCCATATGTAGGTACTGAAAAACGTCGTACGATATAGGGAGAGGGAGTGCTTTAAATCGACACGAGTTACAATATATACACGTGCGAAAACGAAATTCGGTCGTCCTTTAATTTATCTCCACTCGTTTCAAACTTCATTATGTTTTACTTTTATCGTTATGTACTATTTTGTCATTCACTATTCACCTCGAAATTATTAACCCTCGCTAAAACGGTAAGTTACTTGTTATTGATCGTAGTTACCTTCAGATGAGCGATCAAAATAAGAGTATGCAAATGTTTCAATATGCATTAACGCTTAGAATAACTTGAAAATACTTATGTACATTATAACCTCTTGAAAACTAGCCTCCTACATGTAGTACAAGTTTAGACTTTTGGACAATTTCACATAGTTTAATATACCTACTTGTAAACTGGCAAATTTTAATAGCTATCGTCAGGAGGATCAACAGTGCGATTTTGTTGTAGACTTGTAATCGAAGCCGAAGCATATCCTTTCATAACAATTGTAGCCGCTGTCGGTACTGCATTTGTAAATAATTTTATTAGTCGCAAACATGCTAGAAAATCGCCGCGTTTTATTCATAAATTGGAGACGAGAAGTGCCTCATTTTTGAAATATAACAGTTTAAACTATGGTTATTTTACTCCTAGGAGTACCTAAACCTCAGCGAACTTAGTATACTCCATTTCAAATACCTTGGCCCGATGGCACTTAAAACTTAACAATAGGGCTCATAATGTTTGTCTTTTGTTATCTAATTGGACCACTTCAAATCAGCACGTGCCGGGTTACCTGCATGCATCTAAAGGTGCGTTTAAACCAAAAGAGCATTCGCTGTTCTAGCGCCCGTTCTACGAAATTAACCAATCACGTTTTGTGTACCGATCGAATTTCGTAGGGTGGGAGGTTAGAACAGCGAATGCTCTTTTAGTTTAACCGCACCTTAAAGCGAGATTGAGACATTTAGGTATTTGAAAATAAAAATACAAAAACACCCCACCGCAAAAAAGTGTAGTCAGGTTTCTTTTGTTATCACTAATCCTATTGTTTACGTTTTATGACCGTTTTAAGTGGAATCGGGCCATGGTATTTGAAATGAAGTATACCTACTTCGTCGCTAATAATGTACTATTATTTTAAGGTGGGTTTATACCAAACGAGCAAATGCTCATTCTGTTCCCCACTCTACGAAATCAACATATTTCGACGAATAACGTTTTGTGTAACGAACGAATTTCGTAGAGTGGGTATAGAATGAGCATTCATTGTAAAGTTTTAAACCAACCCGCCTTTACATGCCTCAAATCGAATTATAGTGAGATTCTTCTAGCTTGTTTAAAGCAAGATCAATGCTCCTACGCTTCGTATAAATAGATCGAATATCCCGGACGGACACGTCTCACAGGATAAAGAAATCTTTTTATAGGTACCTTTCCAATAGTTGAGGTAGAACTATAACTTGCTCCTGAGGCTATTTTAAGATAAGGACAACGTGGAGATAATGGAGATATACTTAAACTCAACCAGTTGGAACTAGTCCACTGTAGAACCATGTCAAAATGACAAGTATGATATTTCTCATAATTTACTTAATAACGTTACTTTGACATAGTTCCTGAGTGACCTAGGATTAAAATTGTTTGACTGTACCTACATCACTAGGGGTAGGGACAGATACTTATTTATAATTGGAGATCGGACAATTAATGTGCGTTACTGTTCCCTATAATATGGACTATGGACATAACTCAAGTTGATTGAATAATTAATCATTTAATCATTTTTATAAAATTGCTTATTCTGCCGTGCTAAGTCAAAAAGACGCATCTCTCATAGTAGTTCTATGGGAGATGCGTCCTTTTTAGTTAGCACGGCAGTATTTGACACCGGTAATTATGAAAACCTTTGTAAACAGTCACCTTAAAGCTTCGAAATCAAATTTTAAGAAATTGTTCCTTTAATTCTTAATTGTTTCTCTTAATAATCTTTGTAGCTTTACAAAACGCTAAAGGTTTTGGCAGCTATTTCAATTAAATCTTGGGTATTTTAACCCTCTTGCATAATCGTCTCCTAACATAGCAAGCCGCTAAGTATTGTTTATGCCTTTCGGTCTTATCAAAATGTTTATGAGACCGAAAAGGACAATCAATGCTTAGCGGGTTACTAAATTAGGTAAATCTGAACGTACCTACTGAGTACTATTTATTTTATCATCAACTGTTTTCATTGTAATTACTTACTTCAGCATGTTAATGAATAATTATATTAATTACAAACGAAACATATAATCGCTTGCTGAATCAACAGGAGGATCGGTCAATATTTCACTCAGTGAGATAAGCCATATAAAATTTCAATGCGATATGGGTTTTTTATTTATAGTTACCTTTCATTTTAATGATTTTTTGCTGGTTCTATTTAATGTGATCTAACTTGTATGGCAGCTCATGATACGGCTACAGTTTTGACCTTACGTTTCTGAATACCCCATACACGCATGCGTCGTCACGCATAATGACAATCGGGTTGAGGTAGGTCAGTACTGTCACCTGGGCTGAACAACGCGCCACACTTGTGGCCGTAGTAGGAAATGATCTCTCACTGTCTACTTTGACAAAAGCCATGGTAGACAGCGAGAGGGCGTGGAAAGCGGTGGCTTCATTTTGTGAGGACGTTCTCACAATAAAAGAGAAAGCGGAGCGCGAAAGGGAGGATGATCCGGCCTCCCACGAAATGCGCCGCAAACGTGTAGGGAGACGGCGGTTGGCTTACGATCGCCGACTTCCCCCATAAGGGTACCTGTGGGTGACTGACTCGGGGACATCAGTCATCTACACAAGGGTCCCAGAGGCGAAATGCGTGCTGCAAACATAGGCACGCCCTACAGATGGCCGGAGTACAAACTCCTTGCGATGAGTCCGATGTCTGGACAGCCGCCAGCGAGGTCACGGAAGTGTTCTTCGGAGTTCCCGTAGCCTCGCTCAAATGCGGCGAGTCGGAAGACCGTGGGGTTTTAGTGGGTATACCAGGGCCTCATCAGCCCTGGGAGTCCCACATAACCACCCGGGTCCATCCCCGTGCCCGGGTAGTATGCGTAAAGCATTTCCCCACGTAAAAAAAAAAAAAAAAAAGGTCAGTACTGTCAATAGGCTTAGTTCGTTCACAGAACTCCTTTGCCTTTTTTAATCGATCAGCGGATATCGATTCCTTATTATCATCGCTGTATAGTATGAATTTGGTATACGTTTATAAGTTATGAAATGATCTCTGTATGGGCCTAAAGACTATATACGATTGCCTACTTTTTTAAGATATTTTTAAGAAATGATAACGGCTATTTAAGCTATTTAAAACGTTAAATGTATAGATATCATTTCATTTTACACGAAATGACAAAATTGGAGTTATTGATTACTTTAATTTGAAGAGGTAATTTAAATTATTCCATTAATTTGTCGTAAAAATCACATTTTTTTATTTAGTGGATTTCCAAAAAAACATCGTAGTGTTAGGGGATCTTAGCTTGATCTTTAGGTTTAAATAAATTTTGGAGTTGCTAACTCTGTGCTAAGCTCAGGACTAGGTTGTCCCTTAATGTTTATATATCTGTAAAGCTATTATACAACTGTAGATAAAATACTATTTATACTGCAGATAATCTCGGTTTATTAATATCCATTACGTTTTATGACGGCAATCAGTGTCGGATATTAAAATGTCATGTTATCTAATACCTCGCAAATAGCAATGGAAAGAAAAGGAATTATAAATTATTATGTACGGATAATTGGCCGTGTGGTGACGGCATGAAGAATACACTTGTCACCACCCCAACTCCTCCTGCGGGTGTCGGTAAGAGTTGACTAAAAGATTGAAGTGTCACTGACCATTATTTGACAAAATATTGATGATACATAGTGGACACATTACTGCGATCGCCAATCTGCTTGCCCAGAGTGGCAATTATGGGCATTTACCTCCTCATGCGTCTATACGAATATTTAATAGGAGAGGCCTACGTCCAGCAGTGGACTAACATAGGCTGATGATGATGATGAGTCTATTCGTCCTGTGTGAGTTTCAGTGCGGAATCTATATAGGAGTCTGCGGCCAGAATGACATCGGTATATCACAGAAAGGAACTTGTTTGCGATTAGAAATGCTATTAAGCTGCTTAAATGCCTCCGAGGCTTGCGAAAGGTTTGCAATAGGTAATAGATGTAACAAATCCTAGGTTCTGGTCGCCTTTGGCGTCAAAATGGTAACTAGAATACATTTCATGTCATGGACAGTTGTTTTTTTTTTTACACAGAACTCAGAGGTCTGTAAATCTTTTTAGTTGAAATGATTACTATCTTTTCTTTTGTTCTACTCTGTATCGTGCTTTTTTGTGATGCTAAATAAAAACTTTCTATGTCTATGTCTAAAAGTGTCTCAAGTTGGTTTATTCCATTATCGCCACTTTTTTTTAATAATAATGGGGGTAACAGTCAAGTTAACAGATTGTGGAAATTTTGGAACATTTTCTCCTATCAGGTTTGAAAGATATGATAATGTAGACAGAGACACAATAATAAAAAATATAAATGTTAAGTAGTACCTACGAATAATCGTCATTGTGTTGTGATTTAATCCTAAATATTAAATATTGGTAAAAAAAATACAAAATGGAGGTCACAGGTTGATTATTTTAATTCTAAAATGTTTGTACGCCTGAACACAGACTGAAAACACTGAACAAATGCCATTTAATAACTTAATATACTGTGCTAAATGCAAATAAATAGGTACTTTGACATCACTTTGACTTTGACTTCTATTGAACACAGCCAAAGTATAAGTACTTTACTAGGGGTTAAAAACATAAAAATATAATCGGGAAAACTGTGAAAGTTGACAGTCACGCAAACGGTAGCTTTGCATAATTTGATATAATTATAGATCCGATTATCATAGCCCTTAAGGTGACAGTACCAATAATGAACATTCTTATTTTATTGCTTTTGAATTGCCATTTTTCAATGTTCTTAGGAGAAATCATTTATACTATAAATAAATTAATAAATATCTTGTGACATCTTACACAAATCATTATTTTCAAAACCACATCTGACCGAGATCAGTAATTATTTTTAATAATTATAGATTCGTGCCCAAGGCATCAACTTGGGAAAATATCTAGTTTAAGGTTAACATTGCGACAGCCAAGGTTAAAAATGAAAATATTTTTCCTCCAGTTATTTTAGTATTAAGGTAGTACCTATTCGCAGACAAATCATATTTTCTTACTTTCTATAGCCACTCACTTGCTTCATGTAGCTTTTGTTACTTGTCATCACTCTTATTTACATAGACATAAAGTCCATCGCAAAAATCAAAGCAAGGGAGTGGATAGATAAAAAAAACATCTAACTAACTCGCTAACATCTTCAACTTGTTATTTAGAGTTTGTATTACAAGTTTTTCATAGTTTATTGCAATTGAAAGAATCACACAAACAAAAGTAATCCACACAAGTGGATTACTTTCTTACTCCACCTAATACACATCTTAAACAGGACGAGTAGTATGTACCTATGTCGTTATAAAATTTCGCATATAAAATTTGTATCTCTATCGGCCTAGTACGCTTTGCCGAATATACTCGTACCTACGCAGCCTGCAAAGTTTTGTTTCCCAGCGTCTGTGGTTGTTGCACCTGATGTATTATATTTCTCTATTCTCATTTGCAATTTATAATGTATAGCCAGAGTTAATTGTAGGCTGTTCATTCCTTATCTTAACCGGCTTCGCAGCCACACAAACTGCTGATTAGTATGTATCGGGGCGGCGTTAAAGAAAAGCTATCAATTATATTTGATACTTTCAATTGGCTCGTAAACAATGTATGCCCTTCTGCACTCAATTTCTCCTTGTTTTCTAACTACTAAGAGCCTCCTGGCTCCACTAGCTGGTTCCTGGCTGGTTATTTAACTATCCTTAATTAAATTAGATTTTAGCTGAATTCGACCTAGTCCCATAGCAAGCGTCGAAATTAGTTACAAGTTTCAGAAGTAGTAGGTACTATTTTACGTAATATATTTATTTTTCGACTTTTCTGAAACTTCCAAAAACCGAAAGTTCCACAATCTCACTGGCAATGAGAATGTGGCCATTTACCTGCATAGATGAAATGGGACCTACCTTTTTCCATACCAGCGTATTCCTCTGCTTCCTCCCTGGATAACAAATCAGCATTATTTTGCAGTTGTCCTTTTTTAACAGTATCGGCGCTCTAGGCCGTGCAAAGCGACAACAATGGTTCAAATACTTTTTTTTACGTGGGGAAATGCGTTACATAGGTACCACCCGAGGGTGGAGACGGACCCGGGTGGCTATGTGAGACTCCCAGGACTAATGAGGCCCTGGTCTACCCACTAAAACCCCACGGTCTGCCGCCAAGGCGCTTTAAGGCGAGGTGTCGGGTACACTTGAGCACAGTTCCGCGACTTAGATCAAATACCTAATTTTCTAAAAGCTTTCAGTCCCCATTTCCTGTTAAAGTGACGAAAAAAAATCATTTTGAATAAGTAAACACATAAATATCTGTGCTTACTAAGATTCGCTAAACTGAAGTGGCAGTGGGCGGGGCACATTGCGCGTAGAACCGATGGTCGTTGGGGCGGGAAGGTTCTTGAGTGGCGGCCACGTACCGGAAGGCGTAGCGTGGGTAGGCCCCCCACAAGGTGGACCGATGACCTAGTGAAGGTCGCAGGAGTCCGCTGGATGCGGGTGACGCAGGACCGGTCATTGTGGCAATCTTTGGGGAAGGCTTATGTTCAGCAGTGGACGTCTTTCGGCTGATATGATGATGATGATGATGATGACTAAGATTCGAACCCAGGATCGTACGGAGGCCGGCACATTTTCACCAAAGTGAGTGCACCGTAAATTCCCATTGAAAATGTCTAGTACATACAGACTGGATCTGACAATAAGCGCTATAATTGGCGCGGCGCGAATTGGCCAACACCAGACCAACCTGCCTCGCCCACGGCGGCCGTTGCTCTCGAGAAAGCCTGACAATGTGGCTGCGACCAGGGTTTAGTTTCGTTTCTCTTGAAGATTTGAGGGAAATGGCCATTATGTTAGATTCAACGGAAAGGTGAATCGTTACAATCGTTACTTATACTTACCGATTTCTAAGAATGAACTTTTGATAGTTATAGATTAAGGCACTGGTCTCACCGCGAGCTACTAAGCTATGAACTATCGGCTATAAACACGAACAAAAGATACGCACCCCCGTGTAAATAAAAGAGACACGATGATATTCGCCCAGCTATCAGCTATCACCGCTGGAAACAGTGGAATTCAATTCTAATATTTTGATTTAAAAAAAAAAATGTTTTAAGCATTCCTCGTCATTTTGTTCTGATGTCACTTTTGTTAAAACCAGTAAATGTTATTTTGAATACCTTCACATTGAGCCACGACCCTTCAAACTATCTACATCATTACCTATGTATTCAGCAGCCGCGGATCCAAGGAGGGAATCTAAAGAAAATGTCACCCTCCCCTGAACGAAATCCTCTGCTTCCTAAAAGTATAAACTTAGATTCTATATTTATTATGTGTAGCTTGTAGTTGCGTTCTCTCGGAAGGGTCCCTACGGAAGACCAGCGCCAGGGTCCTCAAGGGTCTCTCGGCATGAAGCTGAGTGTGGAACTGTGGACCTTTTCAGTTGCTTACTTACTTACTGCGCTGGCTCAGCGACCCGAAGTGGATCTTGGCCTCCGATACTAAGCTCCGCTAGTCCTCCCTATTCTGCGCAGCTTGTCGCCAATCGAAATCAGCTTTTCGAAGCTGACACAAGTCTTTTTGGGCCTTTTCAGTTACGCTTTATGAATGTGTACCACTGTCATTGTAATTAAGTTTAATTAAGCGTTCGGAATAAAATTCTATTCTATTCTAAATCCTGGATACGCGCCTGGTATTCAGTGTCCAAATTCCATATTATAAATTGACTTACTATTAATAAAAATGTAATAAATATGTAATAATAAATGTGTAATTTGAATTTTAATAATTTTAAAAATAATTTTGGGCTATTGTTTATATAAATTGGATAGTTTCTTGTCAAATTTCTGCATACCAGAAAGGAAACAAAATGTATAATTAATTAATTGAAATCCTTAATGATTAATGATAATAGTAATATCAAATAATTACCAATTTAAATTAATGTATTAATTTTAATGATAAATATAGGTAGTTTGAACATAATGTATTTCTGAACATAATTTGCATGTCGGATGACGACAGGATACCTGCTTCCGAAACCGTGTTGTACCTACTATCTGTACTTGTATATCTGTGTGTCCTTAGCAAATAAAATATCTTTATCTTTATCTTTTATCTTTATCATAATTAAAAAATGCGGAAAAACCTAATATATACCATAATAATATCTATCTAGTTATTAGTTAATTATAATCACCACATTGTCGTGTGAGAGTTAAAATAATGCCATTTTACAATCTTATCAAAAGCCGTTAACAATAAGTAGTTAATACTAACTTGATGATTGCAATAAGTATGTCAGTTCCACGTGCTTAACGTTGATAACACTTGATAAGCTATTATTTGTCTTAAACATGTTCATTTTAAAACTTCAATAAATCCCTGATGGTTCATTACGCTAAATCCTTTTATTTGACTTGAAAAATGAGAAGGTTCTCAATTCGACTACATTTTTTTGTGTGTACGAGTACTTATGTTATTCTAAGTCTCCGAGGATCGTTTGCTGATATTCATTTGTTTTCAATCGAAAGGGTATCTACCTACAACCCCGTCTTTGGTTTCGTTGTCACTAAGTCGGGGCCGGATGATGTGACCTTGGAGAAATGGGTTGAAGGCGGTTTCTAATTTGTTGATTATTATCAAGGATCGGATAAACGCCCGTCATTTCGAAAAAATAACTGTTCCGTACAGTAGAGACTCCATTATCTTATGATGTTCAATTTTTTTTTTTTATTAGATATTTTTTCAATAACACTATCACGGATTATCTATTTAGGAAATCCCAACTCCTTCTTACTGGTATCAACCCTGATTGTGAACTTCATCATCATCATCATCATCTCAGCCATAAGACGTCCACTGCTGAACATAGGCCTCCCCTCTGGACCTCCACATGTACCGGTTAGATGCGACCTGCATCCAGCGTGTCCCGGCGACCTTCATAAGGTCGTCTGTCCATCTTGTGGGTGGACGTCCTACGCTGCGTTTGCCTAGCCGTGGTCTCCACTCGAGTACTTTTCGACCCCATCGACCATCTGCTCTGCGTGCAATGTGGCCTGCCCATTGCCACTTCAGCTTACTAATCCGGAGGGCTATGTCAGTAACTTTAGTTCGCCTACGGATCTCCTCATTTCTGATTCGATCACGCAGAGAAACTCCGAGCATAGCCCTCTCCATAGCTCTTTGAGCGACTCTGAGTTTAGAGATGAGGCCGATGGTGAAGGACCACGTTTCGGCGCCGTAAGATTGATTGATTGAGATATTGTGAACTTATGACAAATAAACGACTTAGAATTTTTGATATTGAATTTTGATCTATTGAGTGTATAATTATATTCTTCGGTCACCGCGATAGCTATTCATGATATAAAACGATTGAAACAAATTATATCGCGTATATTAATTAACGTTGTAACGACGTTTCTAACAATCATGGTGTGCACAAGTATCTAAGAAATTGTTGGGATATACTAAATATTTACTTTGTGTTCGTATTATAAAAAAATATCTTAAATAAATAAATAAAAACCTTAAATTAATAAAATATGTTAACATCATAAGATAAGGAAGTCTCTACCAAACGGAACAGGGTTATTTTTTCAAAATGACGGGCGTTTGTCCGATCCTTGATTATTATCTCCTCAAGTCTCCTGCGCTTTCAAACTTACTTCGACGTATTTATTCAAGTAGGTTATTCCCTCCATTCCTTTTATCAGCGCCTTATACGACGTTTTAAAATCAACATTGTTTCGTAACCGCGAATCATGCGCAGGAGTGTACGCACGAGCAGTGACGTCACGTACGCCGGCGTGTGTTTAGTGTTTACAAGACTCCGGTGCATTACTGAGATAAGCCAGGTTAATAGTTTAAAGAGCAATGATCCTTTATTATAAACTATGTATAATATCCGCTCCATTTCTAGTTCTTAGGCAATTATTAAATCTTACGCTTAGTTCATCTCAAAAGTCAAAGCAGTTGATCTAGCTATGGAGAGGATTACCTATGCTCCAAGTTTCTCTGCGTGATCGAGTCAAAGATGAGGAAACCCGTAGATGAACTAAAGACATAGCCCTCCGGATTAGCAAGCTGAAGTAGCTACATTAGGTACATACAGAGGTCCAAATGCCTATGTTCAGCAGTCGAAGTCTTATAGCTGATATGCTGATGATGATCATGGTGGAAAAACTAGTTGTGCTCCGGCCTTAACTAAAATACCAGTACGAGGGCTGCTCCGAAAGTTTTTAGTTGCTCCGGTTCTATTCATGCGATTTAAATTAAATTGATATCATTGTGAGGGACATTTCAATACTTATTATGGTTAATAAATTTATGCACGTAATGGGAATAGTTTTTTTATTATATTTTTTTTACAAAAAGCTGTTTTGTATGAAATTTAACATTATATGAAAAAATTGGCCATTTTTGACACATTGAAGCATATTTTGTATAAAAATCTTTGAAAGCCGTACTTAAATATACCCGGGATAAATAATTTAGTTCATTTTGCGTTTTTTAAATTATAATTGAAGAACAATGATTATTGATTGAATGATTATTTTTACAATATTCGAAATTCCAATTTTAGAGTTTACGATTTTTTTCGATGCCTACTCATTTATGATTAAAGTAAAGGATATCACGTAATTTGTACTTAAAAATAACGGAAATATCTTCAATTACTAGTACCTATAAAATAAAATAGTTTTATAAACGAATGATGTTCATAGCATCTCAATAAAAAACTGTCTTAAAAACCGGTATCATGGTCATTGGAGTAAGGCTCGACACGTCTAAGTAAAACAAAATAATAAAAATATCTAAAATATTTACTAAAACAAATTTACACCGCCTAAAGCGTCATTGAAATATCCCTCAAAATGGTGTAAGTTTTAGTGAAATCGCATGAATAGAAACGGAGCAACTAAAAACTTTCGGAACAGCCCTCGTACATACAGGAAGCTATAAACATTATTTTTTTCGGTTTTATTATATCAGAGAATGCAATGCAGTTGCATAATCGAATATTAAAATACCAACATAAATGGTAAATAATTAGAAAGTAAGTTTTAATCAATTTGAATCGAACACAATCGCCTGAATTAACGCTTATAGAGTTATACCATTTATTCGACTTTCGCGAATTGCGTAATCGAAGTTTCATTGAAAATAAAAGTTTCAGCTACATTGCCTACGTTACTGAGATTATTCGACATGCTTAAGTAACGTTATCTGTCGGGTTCTTTTATAAATCTATCACGTAATATTTTAGTATTAAGTAAACAATAAATATTAGATGTCATGAGGCGGGGTTCGAACCCACCGACTAAGATTTCGCGTCTGATGCCTAAATCACTCCGCCACACCGACTCAGTGGATACCGAATACGAAATCCGATCCGAAAATATCAACATCGACATGTTTCCATCCATAACGAGGTTAACATTTTTTTATTAATTCTCATAAAATGTCGTAGGTATGTAGGTATAAGTTGCTCAAATTTTATTTTTAATATTGCAATATACTTCACTATCAAATATAAATCAATACGTACACTATTTGATAACTATCAGTGTCATTACATTACATTCCGATGGATATAATCCATTTGGATATTCCATGTTATTCGATCCAGTATGGAAAACATAGATAAAACAATTAATCACCACAATCGATTCAATAAATACATAGAAATTAGAATACACTATACTTATGCAACTAACTAAACGTATGATTATACCACAATTCTACATTAGAAGAAATACATGCAAGTCTGCGATCATAAACCTGCAAATATGAACTTTATTCCAAAGTCTTAAGAAATACTTAAAGAATGTTTTTACGGCCTATAGACCATTTAACTTACGTGTTATTGAAGCAAGCAATTGAATCCGGCGCAATGAGTTCATTCATTCACTTACGAGTGAATGAATTTGCGACGCTATTGAGATAGGTTTCATTGGCAATTGCTTTATATGAACTATCTTCAGTTGGTTCAACTGGTCAAACTTCGACTGAGTCTGCGTAGAATTTTTTTGTGCGAAATTATGCAAGTTTCTGGGGTAAAATCTACTCTACGTCTTTTGTCAGGGTTTAGGGTATCTATACACAAACTTTCATTAAAAATCGGTTCAGGAATGTAGGCGTCAAAGCGTAACCGATTGATAATTTAATCTTTTAAAGAAAGAGGGTCATGTTATCATGTTACAACACAAGCGTATTGCTTTGTTATGTTTTGGCAAAAAATCCCGTCATTAGATCTGTAATGTCGATTGTATCACTAATTTCCGTCACACGAACCCTGCTTGCGGTTCCCAAACTGTACGCTGAAGCGCCCTGGGGCGGCATAGAAAATAATGAGAGGCCCCGCTCCGCTGTAAAAAGGCAATTTCTTTCAATTGTAGCCCTCTATTCAATTGTAACCGTATAGACTACAAAGATCGGCTAAATGTAATCTGATTACTGCTGTCAATTACATTTGACTTTGTAGTCTCCATTACAAAGGAATCGGAAGGAGTAATCGTATAACTTTTGCCCAACTCTGGTAGACTACAGTCTTACAAGGTTAGGAATTACATACAGCCTCCGTAGCCTAGTTGGTAGGCTTTCGTATCCCGGCGAGGGCATTATTTGTGTATTTATTTATCACAAATATTTGTTCCATGGTCATGGTTGTCTACGTATTTAAGTGTCTATATGTATTTATTATATATATCGTCGCTTGGTACCCACATCACAAGTCTGAATTGAGCTTACCGTGGGACTAGGTCGATTTGTGTAAGATGTCCCAAGATATTTATTTATTATTTATTTATTTATACAAGTGCGACTCGAAATGTAAAAGTTTGAGCATCTCTGAGCTAGTTCTTTTGTTTGTTATCTCAGCAAACACAGCTGCGTCTAGCGTCTATAATTTCCTACTTCTAAGTATCTAGATCGACACGCTCTTATTGAATCGCCGCTTTGTCATACAGACCTACAGTACCACATTGTTCAGATGATTGAGTGAATGTTATAAACAACCACCTTACTGTTTCAAAACACGTTCCAGGAATCAAACCATTGTTTTCAGTGTAAAGCTACCACGCGTAACACATTTTTAATTATTCACGTACCTAACTGTGTTTTGAGAATTCAATCGATTCGTCATTCAACCGAAAAAACGTGAAAAACAAAAGTGAAATATAATCGAACTTATGACAACAGAAGAGGATTTGTATAGCAATATTTATGGCTTGCATTCAAAGCCAATCGATTGTTAAATCTGGTGAATTCATATTAAAACGAACGAGGCCAATGACTGGTCCGCATTGCACTACATCAACGATTAAAGGCATTCCAGTAATTCCACAATTTTTGCCGAACACGCACGCTCGATAATTATTCACGAATCCGACGTCAAAGTACGAACTCGAAGTGACCCCGAAATTGCCGTATACCCTTTTTGTGACGTCTTCCAAGATCATTGTACTTTGCGACACAAGTACTAAGCTTCTGATTGAATAATCCTGATATTGTAACGAGCAGATTGCCTAATGAAGGGAGTATAAAGAAGTCTCACATCAACTAAACAAGATTCCTATGACCCTCAGCCATCGTTCACTGACAGAGCTGACTGCATAGAAATACGATCAGAGAAAAAAGAATACACACTAAGCAGTTTCATAAACGAGCTTGCTTTCGACGACTAACACGCTCATTGTACTCTGACAAAAGTCCTATTATTGAGTTTCTGATCTGCCGATCCTGATATACCAACCGTTATGTCAAGCTGATTACATACACCCACAAAAGATCAGGGAATAAAGACACCTTTGCTAACGGGTTCGCTCCTGACGAGTATCTTCGCTACGAATACCGAGGAGTCCCACGCTTTGCGACAAACTTTGATTTCGACAAGCATCCACCATCATCGCGCTCGCCAAGGCTACGATCACCGCGCTCATCAAGGAGTCCCACAGGGCTTTGCAATAAACTGCTTTCGACAAGTGAATCGTCTATCATCGCCCTCGCCAACCCTCGTCGAGGACCGGTCAGTGTCGGGCGATAGGTGCGCGGTGGCGCCAATGCGGCGGCGGCGTGCCGGCGATGTCGCCGCCGCGGGCGCTCCTAGCGGGCCTGCTGGTGTGCCAGCTGCTGTCCTATGGCGGGCACCAGGGGCTCACCAAGATATTTTACACGTAAGGATCTTAGACTTAAGGCCAGTAGGCCCCAGATGCAATTCTGCAATCGTATACAGCTACTGCAATCGTCAGAATGGCATCTTGGCCAGACCTGCTGTTTCACCATCCCTGAATGACATGAAGCTGTCAGAAAAACGTAAGATGGCCTGTTCTTTTATACAGGGTGCTCGCGAGGAAACCGCAAGATTTTAACTATGCATTATAGACATCAAAATAAACAAAAAATATTATGAGACCAAATGTCAAATTCCACAACTAAAAAAATTTTTAGAGTTTTTGAATACTTTTTAACATTTCCAATACTTTTTATCATAGCAACAATTTGTTAAAATTAATTTTTTAAATGTTTTTTTTTGGGACAGGTTTTTTCGTCAAGTCTATTCTTATTTTTTGATTGTCAGGCAAAAGGTGTGGTAATATTAGAACACATTGTGGTAGCATTGTAATCGAAAAGAAGTTTTATGACGAGTTACGTCGAAAAACTTTTTCCAAAAAAAGGTTAATTATCTCTGGAACCAAGCCGAATCCAAGAAATGTTATATATAACATTAAATACTCTAAATATGCTCAGGAATTCAGCATTCAAATTATGCGGGTTCCCCGCGAGCACCCTGTAGGCCTGGGAAAAAGGATAGCGATGATTTTATATGATGGATATCCGGGTATTGTGAAAGAGGCTGTAACTACACACCCTTGAGGATTTTTGGCTAAAACCTGTCCGATGGCTAACATTATAATAATATGTGTATATTATTATAATAATAAAATCACTGTAACTACTATCACTGTAACACTGTACTTCGTAACTAATAATAAAATCACTGGACTCCTATCATTAGGTATCTACCGTGTATTTAAATCGTGTTTGCTTTAACAATTAGAAATTGAAACGCAATTTGTTTCTTGAAATATCCTCATAACGCAAACTCGCGTGGTTAAAAATAGATATTTTGCATAATTATATCGACACGGTGGATTAGGCATAGCATTTTGGGACATGAACGATTAACTGGATAATTACCTGCGTAATTATTGCATCTGGATTACATAATGCGCGTCATTCCTAGGCTTCAGTTACAAGTCGCTACCCCAATATTATTGGGTATCCTGCCTTTTCTCCAAAAATTGTATTGTTCTTCCCAACCAACTTTTCGCAGAAGTGTCATTTGGCCGAATAACTTTTGACAATTAATTATTTCGCAACCATTTCATTTCCCAACCCCATAGTTGGGAAATGAAAATTACGACTAGGTTGGGATAGGTTACGTTGGATTATATAAAGTCAGGAAATTAAATTCGGCTTAATGACACTTCTGCGAAAAGTTGATTGGGAAGTGGAATTTGACAATACAATTTTCGGCGAAAAGGCAAAGAACCATATTATTGTTCTATGTTACATTTTCCGGGTATTTAAATCTAGACGAAGTGCCAGTGTGACAATGTTCAAATTCCAAGAAGGTTTAAGTGCAACATAGTTTACATAGTACTTTTTAACATGGAGGCAGCGAAATCTGACAACAATGTTGTTTATTGGTCGAGAGCACGCCCGGCATGTCAGGGCTTGTAAACAAATGTTACCGCGGTAGTATGTAACATGAAAGCAATAAGCATACAAGTTCAACGCTTCACTGCCCCAATGTTACAAGACCTATGTTGCACTTTTATCAATAGGGGTCAGAACTATGGGTGCGAAACTTTAACACGTTCGACGCCGGTGACACAGCGTGTGTGAACAACAAGATTCCTATGCCAGTGACACACATACGTGATCAGAGTAGCCTTATTCTTATGCCAGCATTAGCATAAATCAAGTTCTTTCTCCTATGCCAGTGTCAAGAAATACAAACGTTTTGACACAAGTGCTTCACTGGCATAAGAGTACAGTCTGTTCAGTCACACATGCGTGTCACTGGCATAGGAGTTCTATCAGATAATTTCGATCGCCATAGTATTAGCGCTTAGTGAAACAGTACTGGAGGCGAGCGTGTTAACAAAACTTGTCAAGTGGACATGAAACAGCACGTACATCCATAAAATTACATATCTACGCACCAAAACATCCAAGTTCATCATCCAAATTTTTGCACACAATTTTGACCACTACTTGCCAATTTGGAATTTGTATATTGTCACATTGACACTATATAAGTTCAGATTTAATTACCCTGAAAAGAACCTTGTGAACCTGTAACATTGTGATAGCGGCTTGTCAACAGAATTTGTCTCTTTGATTAGATAGAGAAAGTTGAGAGCCTAATATGATGTTATACTCACCGGTCAAATTTTAGAGGGTTAATTCTGCGTTATTTTAGCGAACTTACCTTCTATCCATCCCGCTCGTACGAACTCACATATTGGCGTGAGCGAGCCAGATAGAAAATCCGCGTTAGTAACGTACCGGCATCTCATTCTCATGGTACGGCTACAGTTAAAAAATATCAGCCTTGTTTGACATTCAAGTCGAGCGAAGCGAGACTGCCTTACTAAACTATAACGTTACTAGATATACTAGTACACTTCTCAAACTCGTTTTCATCTAGGGACTACATAAAAATCAAACCAGTTCTTCTATATATTATTCACGAGTGCATTCATGCGTGCATACCGCAGTGCAAGACTCCAGACAGAATTGCACGCGACTAGATCCACGGGTGCGCGGGCGCAGGGTCGTCGACCTTTGGCTACTAAGTCACAGGACCGTTATTAGAACTATGACTCCATCAATTATTTGTCCTGGTTGGCTGCATGGTTAAAATCACGACAGGATTATACAGTACCAGACAAAAGTTCAATTTCACTTCGAAACAAAATCGAATTTTTGAAGATAGTTTATTAATTTTTAGGGTTATTAATTTTCGTGTTGAAATGTTACAGTTTCCAGAACTACTTTTGATTAGCTATCCGAAATTCTGTTTAAGAGATCTGATAATAGCTCTAGTAAATAACTCAAGTTAGAAATACATGAAGGCGTCTGCCTATAGCTACCTCAATCACCTAAATTCTAAGCTGTTAAAAAGTACATCCGATTAAAAATAATACGGTCCTTTTTTTGGCAGTCGTGTAAAAATTATCATCGCATCGGAATAGTGGCGTGAATCTAAACTTTTGACTGATACTTATACAGTGTGTATATGACATATAGCCGCATATTGTAATCAGACATAGATTTAACTATTATAGTCTAACTTTTATGACAATTATTAATTTAGCATTAACTACCATGGCGTAATTAATTTTTGATTTTTTTTTTGAGCAGCAATGTACGGCGTACTCTTATCACTAGCGACAGTTTTGATATTACGATGTTTATTGTCAACAAACAACAACAAAGCTTTACATTGCGTGCTGAATTATTTTATATGAAAGAAAAAACTTTGCTTTTTTTAAATAATTTTTCGATAAATATATTAATTAGTGCCTATACGCTAAGACCCCCTAAAGTTTGCGGTTATATCAAATATACACGCTAAATATTGTTAGAATTAAAATAGACTGCTTCGGTAGGACAGCTAAAGTGTCAAGCTTTTTCGAAGTACTAATTCAAAAGTCAAGACACATGTTCATTTAAATAGGTCAAAGACGCATTTGCATCACTCAATGAAAATTTATTACTTACTCGTACATTATAATCCATTAGTTTAATTAATTTTCATTTCAGTTCATTTTACACAGACTGGTGTCAAGTCATGTCCGATAAATAATACTCTATGTGGCTAGTCTAAAATTCAACTTATTCATTGGATTTTGTCATTAGATATTATTTCTCTTATAAAAACAGAAAAAGATATTTGTTAACAGAGTGGAAATAAGCCCTTTTGAAAAGATACTCCCCAATTTGAGTAGTTAATAATTTGATTAGGAAATACGTACCTATTTATAATAATATTTATAATACTCAATGTTCCCACATTTGAAATGTCACGTAGGTACATTTTGCTAGATTACTTTGCTATATTATTAAGTGAATCGCCAATACCGCTAGAAATTCACATTTAGACGTGTCAAACTAGTTCTTCGGATATTCCAGTTTAGGTTGAATTAGCCTAATCTGGTCTATTTTCCACATAATTACTTCTTAAGTTTTCGTAATACATTATGCATGATATAAACGCTCGTCGCCGTAACCCTCTTCACATCGTCGGTAGGTAATTACTAATTACTTATTTACTCAATATGGGATCTTTAGCAATCAATGAGGGTTTTTGATACTTTTTCTGCTACTATGGGGCGGTGAGATGGCAGCACTGTGCAAAAGGCCTCACGAACTGTCAAAATAAATACGCGCATTTAATTTTTAAGATTATTTATTCTTAAAACCATTACTTTAGGAATATTGCTTACTAAAATAAATAAAAAAATAGTTCCAAGTCAATTCCCATGATATGAACAAAGTTGTAGTAATATTTTTAGTACCTACCAGTGACTTTGCGCGCCTGTTTTAGAGCTCAATCTTCAGTTCGACGACCGCTTATTAGTTAAAATCCATTACAAAATCAATGAACTTCCAAATGAAATAGAATTTCGATATTTTATGTCCAGTACCTATGAATAGTATGAACTTGACAGTTGTTTGGACCCGACGCCTACCCTAGCGCCGCCTGGTGGCAGAAAAAATATCGAAAACCCTCTTTGATGGAAAATTCACCATTCTTTCACCATGAATACGGGTGTTTTTCCCATCAAGTAAGTCGAAGATACGAGGTTTAGTAAGCGAGTATAGCGGCGATATTACATTTGTTATATTCTGACAGGTAAACATTCAAAATCAATATAGTTTGTATGAAAGCAAGATTTACGCGCAGGTGTTCATTGCTTTTGACAATGTGCATGTTTTTCAGAAGTGTTCTTGGAATCGCAAATACTGGCGTCTACGCAAATTTAAATTATGAACTCGTTGTAGATAAATTACCGACACAATGCAAACTTACATGTTTTATATAGCAGTGGCTAAATGCTGTTACTATTATTTTACACTAACTAGAGCCTGCGGCGTCTGGGCGTTTTTTTTTTCAAAGGGGAAACCGCCATTTTTTTATCATAGATATTTTTTGTTACTCAGAATCGTGAGTTCTTTACCGCCATACAAAATATTTGAAAAAATGGTAACGGAATGGGAAACACTTTGGGACAGAATTTTGTCCTATCGAAAGAAACATAAAACGTCATTTTCTCACTCCTATTTTCTAGTAGCATTTCATTTATACGCATCGTGTTGGATATAAACGCAATGTGCTAACAACTCAACAGAGTTTAGTTTGCACCTCGTTAGTATGCAGCGTAATAGACCCGAGCTGCAAACTTATCTTGGTGAAATAGACAGACGGAATTGTCATTACAATAACCCGGACATTGACTCCCACAGGACTTAACATTGTACAGTCGATATCAGATACATATATCGGACCGCCCTGGGCGGTCACAAATATCTGAACACGATGCTTAGCCAAATGTCCAATCGCTAACGCTTAGTAGCGTATCGTAGTTTTCCCTCTCTGACACTCTTTCATATTAGTGCGACAAAGACAGTTAGCTGCCTTTCGTTTACGATTGGCGATTAAGCGCTAGCGATTGGCAACTTGTCTAAGCACCCTGGCCTCTATTGTCATAACGTTGGAGTGCATGTTTAGATATTTTTGAGAACCGCAGCCGCGCCGATATATTTGATGCCAGTACATGAATATGGATGTGATTGTCTCAATTGGCTCCAATAGTTTGCTTTGGTTGCGTGATCTTATTCAATATATTACAAATACGTGTTTATTCTTTACTACGGATGCAAATGAAAGAGAATTGTAAACGTTTTTGCTTGTCGCAAGCGTTTCGTATTTTAAACACGTGAAATATAATTAAGAAAAAACTTACAATTATAGAGACGTATTTTTAGTTGGCATGCGCGATTTATAGATATTTTTTAGAGTCCGTATGCTATCGAGTGCGACGGAACCTAGTCTCTCATAATTGTCACGAAAAATTGTTATAAAACGAGAGCCAAATAGTTTAATTTACTTTTTAATATTGATAAGTATCAGTATAAGGACCGTATCTAAATGTAAGTAGACAACTTTAGGGCCCTATAAATACGTATACTCAACTTTATATAACAAAAACTGTTCAGTATATTATGAACCATATTAATGGGTATGATTTAAGGTCAGAAACAATATGTCATTCCGGTAAAATCAATGAAATGGATCTGATTAACTTAGAGACACGGAAAATAATTTTGGACGACTGGTGTAAAATTAAGGGCATAACAATAAGAAAGCTCGTTAAAAAGTATAAGTTCACTTCTGCAGGCACATACAAACCGATAAATAAGTTCGCCAACACTTTAACTTTAGAATATCTGCCCAAGAGTGGAAGAAAACAGGGACCATGGGACCCAGCGTTGCGTAAGAAAGTAGTACGAATATTTTTACAAAATCCAACTCTTTTTGTTCTTTCTGTCCAATGCTACCAAAAAAGCGAAAACTCCGTCTTTTATGATACAAAAAATTTAAAAAAGACGTAATCTAAAGACATATAAATAACAGATACAACCTAAAAAAGATGAAAAAAAGTCGTATCAGTTAGAAAACGGACAAGTAAACTGTATGATCATGTGCTGACTAAGAAAAAGCAATGTTTTATCATGGACGACGAAATGCACTGCAAACTAGATTTATAAACGACCCCTGGACCTTAGTATTGTACCATGCCCGCTGGAAAAATTCTCTCTAAACAAGATACAGTCATCAGTGTTGAAAAAATTGATAAATTATACTCGTATGGCAAGCAATTTGTCAACGTAGCATGCGTTTTAATTTTTTTTCACCACAGGTAGTTTAAACGCTGAAGTATACCAAGAAGAGTATTTAAAAAATAAGACTCCTGCCTCTCATTAAAAAGTATAGGATGCCTACTTTGTTTTGGCCTAATTTGGCGTCATGCTATTACTCGAAAGCCACTCTTGAATGGCATAAAACAAACAAGGTTGATATAGTCGAAAAAGACATGAATCCCTCCAAGTTCCCTGAAGTACCCCCAATGGAAAGGTACTTGGCTTTTATGAAGCGGCAGCTTCAAAAAATGCCAGAGCTGCAACATCAGCCGACGACTTAAAAAAAAAGTGGTACAGGGTGTCAGGAAATATAGCAAATGTTGTCGTCCAAAATCGAATGAAGGACATCCAGAAGAAAGTAAGATTGACGGCTAAATAGGGGTCCTATGGCAGTCTCTTTAGAACATAGTTCTAGAAAAAGTGTTATATTTTAATTTATTTTTTGTATTATTTCAAAATATTACTTAATATTAAAGTTGTGTCACTTTTATCTTGTCTACTTATAATTCGATACGGTCCTTAGTTTCAATACTTTCAATTCAATTCACAGACTCGTCATCGTCATTAAGCATCAGAAAGATCAGGTCAACAAATCAAAGTTAGGTATTTGTAAGGAATTGCTTACCTTAGCGGGTCGGACAATCATGTGGAATGGACAAACTGTCGGAATTCCGGGAACTCATTTATATGTTCGCATTGTGGATAAATTAATGTGACGGGCGGTTTAGTTTTATATGAATTATAAGAAACAATAGAAATATTTTAATATTTCGGAATTTGTAATTGTTTATGTTTTGTCTATTGTCAGTGATCGTGGCTGTGATTACAATATTTTGAAAATAACACCGAGTTTTTTGAGATAACACAATTGAATACTTACAACTGTCAAAATTACGAATGGTATTGGAAAATAATGAGTGTCCGAATAAATAGTATCTATTTAACATTATCGATGTACAAAAGGTGAAATTAATGCTAAAAATCGATTCTCTACTAGTCACCTTCCAGGCGAAGCTAAGCTGTGTACGAGGCAGCAAAAGTGTATATTACACATTTTCAATAGCTTACTAGGTAAAATACTTAGGTTTGTGGACATGAATATTTTTATTGCTGTCAACGCTTTTTTATATTGTTTATGGTGCCTTACAGCTATAGCCAAAGCGGAGCACACTATATCCACTTGATGAGTTGTATTAATGTGTTATAGTTTCAATCACTTTTGGTATTGCTGCTACATTTGAGTCTCTCACTACGCTCACTATTCTAACTTTCCTTGCCGATTGCTCGAACAACTTAGAAGGTAAGTAGCTTATATGATACAAACGGATACATCAGATGTCTATAGGAACTGCTCGTTGGATTAGCAACAGAATAGCGACAATACATTGTTTTGTCACTCAAGTCTGTCCGGACTGGACTAAGTAACTGTATATATTATTCAACAGTTCCATGGAAAGTATAGTGACAAGTTGTTACTTTAGAAAATTGTACTTTCAGTTTTATGCCCCATGTTAGGAATGGTTTTCTCTTGTCTAGACGACATATTTAGAGACATGTGAAATAATATACGGCATCTTCTTAAAACAGTGTAGCTACGCAGTTTAAATGTTGACGACACGTTAGTTTATATCTAACCGAGTTTTATTTTTTTTACTTATATAATACCCTAGGCAACTTAGGAGTCACGAAACGTTATAATTATAACGTATAAATGGGCATTTTTACTATTGGGGACACCCAATTAGCGTGATATTTACCTAACGACAATTAAGTACCTACCTACGAATCCTACGATATATCATTAGCAATTTAAACTTGATCGGCGTTTTTATATTATAATATCGTTTATAGTTTATAAAATTAACATCAAAACCGAGTTTTTATTGAAATTTTGTGAAACTGGACTACAATAAGGGCCTTTTAATTTTACGCTAATTGAATTGGGTATCCCTAAAATTGAAAAAGCTCAAATCTGCTTGTAAATCTCTTACAACTAGTCATTTTGAATTGTTTCTAAAGTGGCCTAGGGTCCCAATTGGTTCACTATACATGTAAATCGATGACATCATATATGTGACAAAATCTGCAGTTCTCAATCTGATTCCTAAACTACTTGACTCTAAACTAAACATATTCTAGCACCTGGACACGGAAAAGCTAAAAGCTATACAAGCTAATTGTAAATACGTGATTTATAACCTACGTCAATGACTTCCGTAGGTACATAATTTCGATAAAGCTTATCGCCCGCATAAAACCAATTAAAATAATGCCCGTATCCGCCTCAAATGTCCATAATTGTATTATCCATCGGAATTGCTTCCAGGGATCGATAATTCTTTCCGTAATGAAAAAGGACGTGTATAACGCTTTGTAGCATTTAGATATCCTGTAATAAACTGGCCTAGGATGTAAAAGCTGATTATAATTGCACTTATAGTGTAATAATCGTACCTTCAAGGTACTTTTTCCGTATATTAGCCTTAGGGATAGGGCAACGATCAGAAATTTTGTATCTACGTACATGACATTAATGTTTATTCATTTTGTTTCAGATTACCTGACACCGGACAACCTCCAATTCTCATCTCGCTAGCGGACAACGCTAAATTGGACTTGAAAACTCCCGAGGAACTATTGTTCGCCAACGATTCAGAACAGCACAACGAAACCAAAACCTTTACCATCATAGATGGTAGCGAGGTCTTAGAAGAGAAAGAAAAAGAAGTAAAGAAGGATGCCGTGGAGTCACACCTTGTCGTCAAAGCGAAGCCTATGCACGAGGTGCGACAGACAGAAGATGCATTTCACACTACACCACCCCCTGAGGAACCAGCAGAATCTCAAACTGAAGAAAATGAGGAAAAACCAAACATTCCAGTCAAACCAGAAATGCCACAAGAGGACATACCCTCGTTCTCAGAGTGGGCGCAGAAACAGCTCGCAGAGGCGGAAAAGAAAGATACTGTCCTGAACCACTCCAGTCAACCTAGTCATAGCAGTACTAACTTTAGCAGTAAGAGCACAAAGCTACGGTCGAAGAACTACGCTTCGCCGTCGTGCGCGGCCAAGGTCGTGGCCTGCAACCCTGAAGCTGGCTCGGCCAGCTCCATCCTGTCCCCCAACAGGGACGAATACATGCTCAATACTTGCAACAGTCGCATCTGGTTCGTGGTGGAGCTCTGCGAAGCTGTTCAAGCGCAAAAAATAGAAATAGCCAACTTCGAATTATTTTCATCGACCCCAAAAGATTTTGCCGTGTACTTCAGTGATCGTTTCCCGACGCGCGAGTGGGCCAGCGTCGGCCAATTCACGGCCAAAGACCTGAGAGACGTACAGAGTTTTGATTTGTATCCACATCTCTTTGGAAAATTTATCAAAGTCGAACTGCTGTCGCATCATGGCTCCGAGCATTACTGTCCCATTTCGCTGTTCAAAGTGTACGGGACCTCGGAGTTTGAGGTTTTAGAGAAGGAGAGCTCGCAACACGCCGCCCACATAGATGATGACGATGACGACGATGAGACCATCGACGTTCCCGCCGTTCCAGTAGCAGAAACAGAACCGTCAAAAAACTTGTTCGGTTCCGCGAGAGACGCGGTCATGTCCATAATGAAGAAAGCCGCACAAGCGTTAGTCAAAACTGAAGTTCCTAAAAACGTTTCAAGTGAACACAACGACACGTCGACGGACAAAATGTACAAAAGGTGTTGCTCTCCCAGCCATATAATAGTTTGTGATAATTGTAGTGAATCGCTCTACAATGAAGTGTATGAACTGGTTAGTTGTAGTTCAGATAAACTGACTAATTTAGTGCGACAAGTGTTCCTTCGAGAAACATTAAAGTGCACGGGCATTTGCCAGCCCTTCGGATTAGACTTTAAAAGTACAAAGACTATTGAGTTTGCCGAAGAACGCGTAGCATACATGAACGCGTTGTTCCCTCCTAAATACTTAGCTGCGTTGTGTAATATTCTAGCTATTAAAGAGAAAAAAGTAGTTCTAAACACTAGTTTCGAAACCGAATTAAACGTTACATCTAACTTGACCGTGGACGAATCGCCGCAAAACATCAGCAGCGAAACGAATTCTGAACAAGACGTGAAATTAGTGTCGCTCAACAATGCTTCGTCGGATGAAGCCAATGAGACCGTCAAATCTGAAGAAAAACCTGTTGTAGTCGTAGAAACAGTTGAGAAACCCGTACCAGTTGAAATACCAAAAGAGGAAGAAACAAAAAGTGAAAGTGAGCCGGTAGTCACGGACGATAAAGTCGTTCAGGAAAAACCAGAGGAGAAACCAACTGAAAATATCGAAATTAAACTCGAAGACAAAGACTCGAAAGACAGCAAGAATAAGATTGAAGTGACTACCGAGAAGCCCAAAGATGTAATTATTCTGCCGGAGGATGGCAACGATCAAGTGATGATGGATGAAGCTTTGTCGGACTTCGACCAGATGGCAGTGGACCCGACACCTGGGCCAGCGTCACCGAACCAGCCACAGGGTACGATCCAGAAAGAGTCTGTGTTCCTGCGGCTATCTAATAGAGTCAAGGTGGGTTGTCTTTTTAGTACTTTTGATTAACGCCCATAGCGATAGGATCATTTTCTACAGTTGTGCCAAAATTGTGCAAATAGCAACACTGAATTTTTCATAAAATGTAAACCCTAGAGGCGGGAAACTGTGTGTAAATTCTTATGTAACTATTTTTTAATGAATTGTCGAGCGAACGAGGCCATCCGGGCTATTGAAATTCCTGTAGGGTTCACGGTCCAGAGTTTGAACCGCCTGGATGGTATGGCCATTTCTTGAACGTGGCCGTGGCCGTCCTGTTTGCCTGCTATTCATAGTCATTCCATTCCACCCAACATTAATTAAATTAACACTTAGGAATCTTGGGATACACATTCGGCGCAATCCGCATTCAACTCTGATCAGACGTACAGTCACATGTCACATAGGAGTCATTGTTTTTGTATAATTGCATTATACAAAAAGCACATTGTATTTCCGTGAAATTCTACACATAGTTTCCCGACTCTAGGGTTCACAGATTACAAAAAAACCACTGTTACTATTTGTAAAAAAAATCGGCTTACTTTGTATCTACTACTATCATTTTTAATTTTGCAACTGGCTATTTGCTACGACCGTAGCTGATTTTATCAATCTGTAGTGGAATGCAGTCAATGTTGAGAAATATTGTTTTCATAGCAAATATTTGCTATACATAATCGGCTTTAATACTATGATCCCTTGACGTTTGTTATTGGCGAATAAAGAGACGTAGCCTGATGCAATGTTAATGAACTTGGTAAAATATGAGGCAATATCGTAAATCTTATCTCTTATCTGTGAGAATACTGAAAAGATTTTAAGTATGACATTCAAATAATGAGCTTTAGACAATTTTACATTTAGTGATAGTGATAGCTGCTTGTTTTTCTTGAAGATTGATCAGATAATTGATGTCTGTTCCTACCTGTCTGGTCTTTATGAATCTAGTACTTATTTTTTTCTTCTAAGTATTTTTAGTCATTCATTCCTTTAATATTAAAATGTTTTTTTTTCTTAATTACAGACGCTGGAGCGCAACATGTCATTATCCGGCCAATACCTCGAAGAGCTGAGCCGGCGGTACAAGAAGCAAGTTGAAGAAATGCAGAGATCCTTCGAGAAGACCATGCTTCAGATGTCAGAGGAGCGCAGGAAGAGCAACGAGATCGAACAGAAGTATCTAGAACAGATGACCACTCTTCAAGACCAGCTCGCGGAAATGACCACAGCCATGAAAATCCTCATGGAAGAACGAGACAGCTGGTTCGGTACCATGACCGTCTTCAAATTCATCATCTACCAAGCCATTCTCATCGCGGCTGTACTTTACTACTTTAATAAATCGAAGCCGGAACCTGTAATCGTCCATGTACCTAGGAAGGTCAATAAGAAAAAAGATAAACTAAGGAGAAAGTCCGTGGAAGGCGTCAGCGGGCATCAAACTCCTTCAGCAAAGAAAAGACGTCCAAGCGAAGAGGCTTTGCAGATAACTAGACAAGCCGAAGAAGCCAACGATGACGAAGGAGAATGGCAAGTTGCTAGAAAGAACAGAAGACGAAAAACCTCGATTATACACAGGGCTTTAGAAGACCCCAAAGCTCAATACTACAGACAGGACAGTATGGGGATGCTTCAGGAGAACCCAATACCATTAGACGAGGAAGAATTCACCGCACCAGTACCAGAACCGGTGAAATTTAACGAGGTCGTCCACCCGAGACATAAAGTCAACGGGTCTATATTCAATAATCTAAAAAAGACTAGTAAACGGCGACTATCGTCACCCGCTTTCCTAAAATCCTTATCCAGACAGAGTACTAGAAGCACACCTAGTCCCGTATTAAGAAACGAACCTATTTTCAATGGTTTAAGTAAAGCATCTGTATCAGAATCGCCGACCGGGAGCCTGTGGTCTGAATCCACAGAGATGTCACAGAACGGACAGCCGGAAGGCGGTAAGAAGAAGAAAAGTTTAAAGAACATAATTAAGAAGTTGTTTTGAGACTTTAGTTGCCTAGGCGGCGGATCGGTTTCAGATTTGTGATGAATTTGGAAACGGAGTGGTTAAAGGTGTATGAAAATTATACATAAGCTATATGTAATTTATGATTAGTGAATCCTACGCGGACATTAGACAATTCGTGATTGTTTATGAGTGAATCTACTTTTCTGTCTGTTATTGCCATGTTTACGGTCACCTGAATCACGCTAGTTTAACGCAAAATTATGCAAATATGCATGTAGTCCGTGTTTGTAGGTGGCCCATTAAGGAAAGGGCTTATTACCACCAGAAAACCGCATGTTTGTATCGTTTAAGTAGCATAATTTTGCATAACCAGCGTGACTCTGTTGACCGTAACCATGGTAGATAACTGACAGAAAAAAGTTGTTTCACCCACATGCTTTTCGGGCATTTTGTTCTATTTGTTGTATTGTACCCGCCTAAGGCTATCCAAATATGTGTATCGTATTTATTGCTTATTACCTAAGGAAATTGTTATAATTGTTATTAGCATGAGAATTGGAAGAATATTACCATTTTATTAATGACGTCACATAACATTATGTGGATAGAAACATCACAACTTTGAAACCAAATCGCGTAATGAATTGTGTATAATATTTTTAATTGCTATGAATCAGCTATTGTAATTTATTTCCTCGCATTGTTTTTAAATTATTGTTAGACCTCAATAAGGTGCCAATGTGATAAAATTAGGAGCCTAATATAACTTTAGCCTGTTGCTATATGAGTACGCTTGTGTTGGTTTGGTCCCAGTAGTTACCACAATAAACTAGCCATGAATCTTATTTAAATCAATATAATTCGATATTAGTTTTTTTTAATAACGTATGTTATTTCTGTTAAAAATAACAGGCTTTTAGATTTTAATAAAAGACGCCTCATGTTTTTATTTTTTCCCATATTATTTCTATAACGAAGAGTAATTATAAAAAATATTATTTAGAATGGTTTTGATCACATGAACTCTTGCAAATTACGAGCAAAAATTGTTTTCAATTTTAAGTTACCTAAATTGCAATGGTTTTGGCCCTGTTTTAGTGAGAGAAAAGTTTCAAAATAAGATGGAAAATATATTTCCTATATCGGAAAATGGTAAACGTAGTTATGTCCTTAGGGTATAGTTGCCTGTCTGTATGTCAGTCGTGACTACTGGGATGAAACCGTGTTGATTGTTTGGACAATAATGAGTGAGCTAGTCGCATGATTGGAGTTCGGTAAACAAAGAAACTGCATTAAATGCATTAACTTTATTGCGTTTGTTTTATTTATAATTTACACCCGCCCCAGCTTCGTTGTTGTGATACTAAAACTTTCTTGAATCACTATCAAAAAGTGCATCATGACCCATAGCTTTATGATCTAAGCGCATACATACTATGTAGTGATTCACAATATAATAGAAACGAATTGATAAACAAAAATATCTGCCAACACCCTTTAGGGGCAAAACCTGCTAGGTGGCATATACCGCTACTTGATACAATAATATTGTACACAAGAAACAAAAATACGAATAATATATCTGAGAGAGTGAGCAGGCCTTTACTGACATAGCATTAGAGTGCATGTCCTGATATTTATGAGCACGATATCTGATGGACACTGTACATACAATTAGCGGTGTGCGTTACGTTACCTATCCGATCTTTGATGATTACCACTACATATATTATTTACAATTTTGTAGTCTGTTCTTCATCATCATCATAATCATCGTCAGCCTATGATAGTCCACTGCTGGATGTAGGCCTCTACTAACTATGCGTATAGACGCATTAGGAGGTAAATGCCCATCATCGCCACGCTGGGCAAGCGGATTGGCAATCGCAGTAATGTGTCCACTATGATGACGCTGCTGCCCGTCATCAATCTTTTATCTAAATAATAGTCAGTGACACTTCATTCCCTTAGTCGACTTTTACGACACCCGCAGGAGGAGTTGGGGTTCATAATTATCTGTTCTTCATAATTTAGCGAAATTGTGATATACACGCCAGTATCTCTAGTAATGAACAACGAAAATAAACCTTATCTGTCAGCAAGACAGTTACTTTGACAGCATACTCAATGACCACTTTAGTGGCTACTGGCGTGGTAGGCAGGACAACACACGGCCACTTTAGTGGTTCTTGGCGTTCAAAACGTTAATCTATAGTTTATTAATATTATTGGGCAGATTATGGTTTTCAACTTTTTAATCACAGTATCTATGCGACGTAATCTAGATTACAAAGTACACTTACAAAAGCAATCGGAAGGAGTAACCGGATTATTTTTGGCCCAACTCTGTCCACTAGATGTCGCTAATAGTACGCTTAGTCATCTTTCCATAATTTATAATTCGGACACACAGACAAAATAACCTAGGTTATGTTGTCTGTGTTCGGACACTACCTTATCTCATTCACGGCCAATAATGTGTATATACGTTTTATTGATATTCACCATTATTACTTTTAAATACTACTTAACACGTTTGCCTCCAGTACTGTTTCACTAAGTGCTAATACTATGCCGATCGAAATTATCTGATAGAACTCCTATGCCATTGACACGCATGTGTGACTGCAGATTGTACTCTTATGCCAGTGAACTGCACTTGTGTCAAAAACGTTCGTATTTCTATGGCACTGGCATAGGAATCAGATTTTGTTGGTCACGCACGCTGTGTCACCGGCGTCGAACGTGTTAAATATCTCAGTGCCCTCAACGCACATGTGAGTTCACATACTTCCGATACATCCAGTTTGTACCTACTTGTAGACATCTGACTAAAATTCAGAAAGTGCCGGAAGTGAATGCGTTTTTAAATACTTCGACGACCGAGAATTCCATGAACTTCTGTAGGAACGGTGAACCAGGCTATTGGCTCTACACTTGTGCATACAAATTGTCATGATGTGTAAGCTGAACAACTTTGTTGACTACCACTAGCGACATCTATGTTGGTTTTTATGATTTATAATATGAATGTGATGCATAGTGATGATTTAAGGAAATTGTGGAGAAATTGACAATCAAAGAAACTGCAGTAAATGCGTTAACTTTATTCATTATACTTATATTTACAATATCATAACTTACCTAATTTAAAAAAGTTTATAGGTTGCCATATATCATATAAGCAACACTGAAAGTGGAACTCAGGTAAAGTACTAAACCAAACTGTACATGTACATTTTGGAGTTTTGTATAAAATGACGGCTCTATTCTAAAGAACGAGGCGCCATCTATTGCATGATATCAAAACTCGTTTAGTGATAAGATATTTGGGCTAATCAATTCATATTTATACAAAAAAAATGTGTTTGTATCATCAGCCTATGATAGTCCACTGCTGGACGTAGGCCTCTCCTATTAACTATGCGTATAGACGCATTAGGAGGTAAATGCCCATAATCGCCACGCTGGGCAAGCGGATTGGCGATCGCAGTAATTCACCAGCATTCAGTAGTTTACCAGCGTCCGGGGTTGAGACTAGATTCGTGTTTCCTAAAATTCAATTTACTGTTCACATTTGTTACATATTCAAAAAAAATCTTCAAAGCATAACAAACAATAGTGCCTCCAATTTATCCGTCATTATAGATGGTGCTAACGGTTCAGTGGGTACATAATGTTTCTCAATAAAATATTTTTCATACAAGTGTTTATCGCTGACTGTACTTTTTTTATTCATTCCTTATAGTACTCATTAAGACAAGCCCAAACTTGATAGGGTTACGTTATTTCGTTTCCAAGTTCCTGTAGCCACCTTCCGATTCCATGATCAAACAGGTCAATTTTCGCGACTATAATACAAAAAAGCCAATTCCAATTTAAGTAGGCTGACGGATCAAAACTGACGATCATAATGTCGGTCTAACAGTTGAAAATAACACGTTTCAAGTGCCACATGTGGCACAGTACATTACGATACGAGTGCGAAAAAATGAGGATTTCCTTTTTGAATGTGTATCGACATGTGTGTCCTATACGACGTTTTTCTGTACAGATAGCTCTTCGAAGTTTCCACCTGACAAAAAAATTACCACTTCTCGCACTAGCGCGTAAAAAAGCACCATCTGTACTGAATATATTATTTTAGTACAGAATTATTATTTTAGTACAGAGAGTGGTGCCTTTTTTAGGCTCTAGTGCGAGAATTGGCTCATTTTACGTCAGGTCTAAAACTTCGGAGGGCCATCTGTAGTAAAAAAAAGTAGTACGAGACACGTATAAAAACGAAATTCGTAACTCACTATCGGTCGTGTTTTAAAACATCGCCACTCGTTACGAATTTCATGTTTTTCGCACTTGTGTCGTAATGTACTATTATCGCCTATGTCTGCGTAAAGGTTCAACTTGATTCTTAGTATTAGGATCCCAAGCGTATCTCATAGCTACTGAAAATGTCCAATCACATTAAAATTTCCGTTACGAAATTATATTGATACTTTGCAAGAAGTCCTTCAAATCCACACACTTTATCCTACTCAACCCTTTCTGCCTCGCAGAGCCGTTTAACGTCTTCGCTGCCTCTTCTAAACGTTCCACTGTGTACGGCCCGCTGTTGGTAGCGAAGATTATTTCGTTGACTTCTTCGTACAGTTTGACGGAGACTAGATGTTTGAAGTGCTGTTTGAGAGTTTGTATGGTTGTGTCGTGGAGGTGGGGGTCTCGGCAGACGAGGTTGAGGATGAAATGACCTGGAAATATGAAAAACGGTAAGCATTTTTAGGTATTTTTAGGTTTAAAGTTTATTGATATCGGATTAGAGTTCAAATTAAATAAATCGTTTTTTTGCCGGCTGTGAAAGGGTTAAGAACAAAGAAAGTTAACGATTTTTTTCACCTAGTTTTACATAATCAGAACAAATAACGATACTGAAAGACTTAACATTTGCTTTGATGATTGTTCTATAATATTTATTTATTATAGACAGGTATTTATTTGAAAACATTTTTATTTGACTCCGTATGACGCAGAACCATTAAACAACTCAAAATAAGCGATGATTTAAGAATAGTCATAGTGACTAATTTTCTATTGCCCCATGTAATATTAACCCTTTGGATACCAACGACCGATGTATCGGGTCCACAGTCCACAGTAAGTCACGGACCACAGAGTTACATTATCAAACCGGAATTGGAACGGGGTTCGAAAGTACTGTCGACACAACAAATGACGCAACATTAACCAAAAAAAGAGTTATTTACAGCTGATTTAGTGAGTGATTAAATAAAATCTATTGTCTGTAAGTCTCTGCACTTATGCTATGAATATACAGAACGTATTGTGAAAACACAAATCAAATTATTTATTAACTAAGTATTTTGATTTGTACTTTTTATTTTTCCCCAGTAGTAGTCACACTACTTAATACTATAAAAATTATAAATATTAGATGTCATATATACATACAGTATACTAAGAGTGTTATCAGACCGGCCCAATAGTCTTTTGCAAAGACATTGGATGGCGGAGTTAATAAACCCTCATTCAGAGAGGATTTATTACATAAATTAAAAATTAACTAGGTTAAGGTTGTATTTAAAATTATAACTAACATAATACATAAGTGCTGTTTATTAACATGATGGACCTGAGATGTCTGAATAAATAAAAATTTATTATTATCTCCTTTATTTATCTCTTCTCTTAGGCTAGGTGTTTTATAAAAATGTCTATAAAAGTAAAATACAATACAACATACAAAAACAATACAAAATATAAACACTTTATAAAAAACCTAACCTAGGGTGCCGCCGGCAACGGAGCGGGCCCAAGCTGCCGGTGGTTAAGGTCGCAGAGAGAGGAACCGACGGACTATCCGCGCCGTGTCCAGGATTACCGCCTTCTGCATCTGACCCTTGATCCAGCCATCTAGCGAGAGACTCTTAAGATGTTGGTCGAGACTCTTCGCTATTAAACCGTTCGCTGTAACGACTATCGGGACTATGATCGTCGAGTCAACATCCCACATGGCGGTTATCTCGTGGGCCAAGTCTAGGTACTTACTGGATTTGTCCTTCTCGGCCTTCACGAGATTCTCATCATGGGGGATGGTGACGTCGACGAGCACAGCCCGGCGCTGCGATCGATCTACCAGCACGATATCAGGCTTATTGGCTACAATAGTCCTGACCGTGATGATAGGTCGATCCCAATAGAGCGTGGCACGACCATTTTCGAGAACTGGTGCAGTTGTGTACTTATAGTATGGCACTTCGACGTCCACAAGGCCGTATCGAAGAGCAAGCTGCTGGTGTATAATACTGGCTACGAGGTTATGTCTGTGCAAGTACTCGGTGTTAGCAATCTGAGAACAACCGGAAATAATATGCCTGAGTGACTCACCGGGACGGCGGCATGCCCGACAGATGTCGACCGTACCGTCCTTCAGGATATATTTCCGGTAGTTATTCGTCATGATAACCTCGTCAGCAATTGCACAGGCAAAACCCTCGGTTTCCCCGAAGAGGTCCCCGAATCGTAGCCAGTTCACCGACGCGAGCAGATCTACGTCAGGTCCCGTGAGGGCCTTGTAGAACCGCCCGTGTAGCTCCTTGCTCTTCCATACCGCCTTGCGGTCCTCGGTGCTTAGTACCACAGGTCTGCGCCAGTTCTCTTTTGCCAAGGAGAGCGGTGTGAGGTTCTGGTCTACTGCCACCACATCCCGATGCATCCCGCACTCATTGTTTAGAAAATAGTTTCTGAGATTGTACACCTCGTGGTTGTGAAGGTTTTTGGCATTTAGGAAGCCGCGGCCCCCACACTTCCGCGGGATGTACAATCTCATAACTGATGAGCGCGGGTGTAGCATTCGATGTGTGGTGAGCAGTGTACGGACCCTTCGATCCAGGGCGTCCAGCTCGGTCTGAGTCCACCTTAGTACGCCAAAGGAGTATGTGAGTATGGGCATTACCCAAGCGTTGAAGGCGCGCACTTTGTTGCCTCCTGACAAAAGACTGTTAAGTACTTTTGTGAGCCGGCTGAAAAAGCGCTCCTTCACCGCCTGTCTAATTCCCATATCTTCAATACCCAAAGACTGTGACATACCAAGGTATTTATAGGTTTCTGCTTCCGAGATAGATCTGAACGACATTGTCTCAGAAAGCTGTAAATTTGTTGAATTTACTACTTTCCCCCGCTGCACATGCATAACCGCACACTTATCGACACCAAGCTCCATATTGATGGCACTACTGAAAACTTCTGTGGTTCGCAGTAGTTCCACCAAGTCTTGGCTATTTGGCGCAAATAATTTGAGATCATCCATGTAAAGAAGGTGAGAAATGACTTCACCCTCTCTCCGAAGCCGGCAACCTAGTCCTAAATCCTTCAGCAGGGTGCTGAGGGGATTCAGAGCTAGGCAGAACCATAAGGGACTCAGACTGTCACCCTGGAATATTCCTCGCTCGATCCTTATGAAGTCCTGCGGGCCAGAGGGGTCATCCCCGCCTCCTGGTTGACGAAGGACTGTGGTCCACTGCCCCATACACGCGCCGAGAAAGGATCTTAAAGCTGCATCAACTTTATACAGCTCCAAGACCCTCTTCAACCATGAATGGGGCACCGAATCATAAGCCTTCTTGTAGTCAATCCAAGCGGCGGAGAGGGCCCCTTTGTTACGCCGGACTTGCTGGCAAATGGTCATGTCGATGAGGAGGAGCTCTTTTGTACCACGGGACCCAACCCTACATCCATTTTGAGCAGAGGCCAGAACATTGTTCGCAACAATGTGCGTGTAAACTTTTGCTCTCAAAATGGATGTAAGGAGCTTGTAGAGTGTAGGCAAGCACGTGATGGGTCGGTAGTTTTTCGGTTCCGTGGTACAACCGGACTTGTAGAGCAGGAAGGTTACACCTGTTGTTAAGGAAGGAGGCAGGGAACCAAGCTCAAGGGCTTGTTGGAATTGCGCTGCCAATCGCGAGTGGGAGCACCGAAACCATTTTAGCCATTTTATTATTATTATTATTATTATATACCAGAGAAAAACGACCAAGATCACCTAACGTCCGAGGTGGGGACACCCAAATAAAATAATAAATAAATAATTTGATTTGTGTTTTCACAATACGTTTAATAGATGGCAGCACTAGCTCTCTCTAGCTATTCTAGAAAACTGTAAAGTATTCTAATAGGAGGTGCAGGCATGTATTGCTTGCCCTTAGAAAATGGTCAAAGGCGCCTAGCCTTGTAAGGGATTGCATGTACCCGAGAAAATTGACCGGTGGTTGCTAAGACCGAGTGACCGAGGGGTGCAGGCATCAGCCGCGAAAGCTGAGTACGTGGGTTCGATCCCCACCTCGGACGTTAGGTGATCTGGTCGTTTTTATTTGGTGTATGATATCTAATATAGGTATTGGCTGTTGTCTTTTATATAATAAGAATAGTTGCTTTGTGGTTGTCACTAAATTGTCAATAAATTGTTAATTTTTTATTTAATTATTATTGTTAAAATCATGACGATTAGAGACCTTTTTCACCTCTAAATCTTAATTTCTCTTTATTCTGACAACTAGAGGACCTTTACATCTCTAGTAGTATAGATATAGATACTTAATAATATTGTGAACTTGTACAATAATAATTATTTTTGTTTAATATTATGATCCTTTATTTATTTCTGTCTTTTATAAAAATGTCTATAATAATCTTTATTTTTTATGTAATACATTCTTTAATGCATGTTATTTTAATAAGATGTATTATTATACTGTTTTGAAAAAATAAGTCCACCTGAGTTTCTTACTGGTTCTTCTCAGGAACGGCGTAGGGTTTGAACCAGTAGTAGATTTTTTTCTCCCTCTTGATAATGTCAGACGATTCGAAAGTGCTTATTAATAAGCTTACTTGAATAAAGAATAGTTTGACTTTGACTTTGAATATTTATAATTTATAAGAATATATACTTTCGAATCCCATTCTAATCGCGGTTTGATAATAATCACCGGATAGTGACGTTTGACATGATAATTGTAAACAGAACATACCGTCGTTAGTAAGTATCCATGTGACCCGCTGCAGTTGTTCGTCGTGCAGGAACTGCCGCGGCGGGCAGGAGAGGCCGACGGTCCGGTCTTTGCTGTCCATGTACAATATCACCGAGTACTGACCACCTGGCATATAACATACCGTCGTCAGTAAGTATCCTCGTGACCCGCTGCAGTTGTTCTTCGTGCAGGAACTGTCGCGGCAGGAGAGGCCGACGCTGCGGTCCTTGCTGTCCATGTCATCACCGACTGACACCTGGCATATAACATACCGTCGTCAGTAAGTATCCTCGTGACCCGCTGCAGTTGTTCTTCGTGCAGGAACTGTCGCGGCAGGAGAGGCCGACGCTGCGGTCCTTGCTGTCCATGTCATCACCGACTGACACCTGGCATATAACATACCGTCGTCAGTAAGTATCCTCGTGACCCGCTGCAGTTGTTCTTCGTGCAGGAACTGTCGCGGCAGGAGAGGCCGACGCTGCGGTCCTTGCTGTCCATGTCATCACCGACTGACACCTGGCATATAACATACCGTCGTCAGTAAGTATCCTCGTGACCCGCTGCAGTTGTTCGTCGTGCAGGAACTGTCGCGGGCAGGAGAGGCCGACGCTGCGGTCCTTGCTGTCCATGTCATCACCGACTGACACCTGGCATATAACATACCGTCGTCAGTAAGTATCCGTGTGACCCGCTGCAGTTGTTCGTCGTGCAGGAACTGTCGCGGCAGGAGAGGCCGACGCTGCGGTCCTTGCTGTCCATGTCATCACCGACTGACACCTGGCATATAACATACCGTCGTCAGTAAGTATCCGTGTGACCCGCTGCAGTTGTTCGTCGTGCAGGAACTGTCGCGGCAGGAGAGGCCGACGCTGCGGTCCTTGCTGTCCATGTCATCACCGACTGACACCTGGCATATAACATACCGTCGTCAGTAAGTATCATCGTGACCCGCTGCAGTTGTTCATCGTGCAGGAACTGCCGCGGGCAGGAGAGGCCGACGCTGCGGTCCTTGCTGTCCATGTCATCACCAGTACTGACCACCTGGCATATAACATACCGTCGTCAGTAAGTATCCGTGTGACCCGCTGCAGTTGTTCGTCGTGCAGGAACTGCCGCGGGCAGGAGAGGCCGACGCTGCGGTCCTTGCTGTCCATGTCATCACCGACTGACACCTGGCATATAACATACCGTCGTCAGTAAGTATCCTCGTGACCCGCTGCAGTTGTCTGTCGTGCAGGAACTGTCGCGGGCAGGAGAGGCCGACGCTGCGGTCCTTGCTGTCCATGTCATCACCGACTGACACCTGGCATATAACATACCGTCGTCAGTAAGTATCATCGTGACCCGCTGCAGTTGTTCATCGTGCAGGAACTGCCGCGGGCAGGAGAGGCCGACGCTGCGGTCCTTGCTGTCCATGTCATCACCAGTACTGACCACCTGGCATATAACATACCGTCGTCAGTAAGTATCCGTGTGACCCGCTGCAGTTGTTCGTCGTGCAGGAACTGCCGCGGGCAGGAGAGGCCGACGCTGCGGTCCTTGCTGTCCATGTCATCACCGACTGACACCTGGCATATAACATACCGTCGTCAGTAAGTATCCTCGTGACCCGCTGCAGTTGTTCGTCGTGCAGGAACTGTCGCGGGCAGGAGAGGCCGACGCTGCGGTCCTTGCTGTCCATGTCATCACCGACTGACACCTGGCATATAACATACCGTCGTCAGTAAGTATCCGTGTGACCCGCTGCAGTTGTTCGTCGTGCAGGAACTGTCGCGGCAGGAGAGGCCGACGCTGCGGTCCTTGCTGTCCATGTCATCACCGACTGACACCTGGCATATAACATACCGTCGTCAGTAAGTATCATCGTGACCCGCTGCAGTTGTTCATCGTGCAGGAACTGCCGCGGGCAGGAGAGGCCGACGCTGCGGTCCTTGCTGTCCATGTCATCACCAGTACTGACCACCTGGCATATAACATACCGTCGTCAGTAAGTATCCGTGTGACCCGCTGCAGTTGTTCGTCGTGCAGGAACTGCCGCGGGCAGGAGAGGCCGACGCTGCGGTCCTTGCTGTCCATGTCATCACCGACTGACACCTGGCATATAACATACCGTCGTCAGTAAGTATCCTCGTGACCCGCTGCAGTTGTTCGTCGTGCAGGAACTGTCGCGGGCAGGAGAGGCCGACGCTGCGGTCCTTGCTGTCCATGTCATCACCGACTGACACCTGGCATATAACATACCGTCGTCAGTAAGTATCCGTGTGACCCGCTGCAGTTGTTCGTCGTGCAGGAACTGTCGCGGGCAGGAGAGGCCGACGCTGCGGTCCTTGCTGTCCATGTCATCACCGACTGACACCTGGCATATAACATACCGTCGTCAGTAAGTATCCTCGTGACCCGCTGCAGTAGTTCGTCGTGCAGGAACTGCCGCGGGCAGGAGAGGCCGACGCTGCGGTCCTTGCTGTCCATGTACAATATCACCGAGTACTGACCACCTGGCATATAACATACCGTCGTTAGTAAGTATCCTCGTGACCCGCTGCAGTTGTTCGTCGTGCAGGAACTGTCGCGGGCAGGAGAGGCCGACGCTGCGGTCCTTGCTGTCCATGTACAATATCACCGAGTACTGACCACCTGGCATATAACATACCGTCGTTAGTAAGTATCCTCGTGACCCGCTGCAGTTGTTCGTCGTGCAGGAACTGGCAGGAGAGGCCGACGCTGCGGTCCTTGCTGTCCATGTACAATATCACCGAGTACTGACCACCTGGCATATAACATACCGTCGTCAGTAAGTATCCTCGTGACCCGCTGCAGTTGTTCGTCGTGCAGGAACTGTCGCGGCGGGCAGGAGAGGCCGACGGTCCGGTCTTTGCTGTCCATGTCGAACATCACTGACGAATACTGGCGACCTGGAATATAACACAATCATCAAATATTTTTCGGCGTAGGGCTCTTTTATATCAGGTCCGGCCGAGCTATAGGGAGATGGTTTAGCTATCTACGCACTAATGTGTGTAGACATGGACTCATAATGAAAAACACAAGATGAATTAAGATCTTTTTTATTACTACTCTGGTTCGCAAGAGTTAAACCACAACAGAAAAGAACCAGGAAGAAACTCAGCGGGTTGTATGTTTTAATCTTTTCAAATCATTGGTAATTACAATTTTAGATAATCACAATAGGTACACATTTAAAACTCAATTAATTAAAACACTTTAAACAACAACAACAACTAATGGAAAACGACTGGAGAGTTCTAAGTTTGAGTCCATGCTTCACCAATTTCAAAACACAAGAAATAACGTCTTTCGTCAGGATGCTAGGATCTGAATCTGAATCTAACGAACTATTGAATCTAGTCAAACTCCTCTTACTCTGGAGTGCACTTAATCAAATCTATTCGCGGTCTCAAGATAGACTGACTTAAGGAAAGGAATGATCATAATCAGAATCTATTCCAAGTCTAGGCAAGAATCAATCTTTCGAAGTCTAACGCGGGAATCAGAATGAATTGACTTTCCAATGTCTAAAGCAAGAATTACTTCTTTCTAAGTCTAACGCGCGAATGCAAATGCATCATGAAAACAGCGCTAGTGACCTTTTATACTGTCAGGTCATAAACTACCTGCTTCACAGGCGGGTAGATCTCAACCGGGTTTTATTATCTACCTGATGCATGGACCAAAGCAAAGACCACTCCAAGCAATACATTGCTTATCGTTTTCTAGATTTAGTAACTCTTAGCAAATTAATTGTAAACATTGCAAACAAAACTATTCTCATTGTAAATAAGACAATTCTGGCGTTTGATGACTCGACGTGTCGTACAGGTCTGCGCGAACTGAAGCGCGACTCCGACATATTTATATACTATGGGATTTTCGATTATCATCAAAGATTGACTTCCTATTTGAGATGAGAGATTTTTTTACTTTTTTATATAGCTATCTTTGATTAGGTGAAATAAAATTAGATGAAAATGGTGGAGTAATGAAAATTTATCTCTAGCAATTTCAAATTGTAGAAATTTTATTTGTCATTTATGAAATTAAATGAAAAAATACATTTTCTCGTTAAACAATTCTTCAACATCAGCCTTAAAATGTCGTTTTAAGTACAATTGGTGCCTGTTTTAGGCTCTAGTGCGAGAAGTGGGTCATTTTACGTCAGGTCCAAAACTTCGGAGGGCCTGATCTGTAGGTACTGATAAATGTCGTATGAGACACATGCAAAAAGGAAATTTCATGTTTACGCACTTGTGTCGTAATGTACCTACTATTTATTATACATGTCTTTTTCTATAATTTATACTTGAGCCTATGATATAAGGACCGCTAAATAGGAACTTAGTATCTAAAATTCTCCATTCTCCGCTTCATCCCTCAAAAAAATCGACGCCATCTTTGATTTCGACCTTCATTCCCTCATTCAGCTTTAGCTCAAAATGGTCTCTCGCGATCTCCAACATGCTCGGATCTAACTCCACAGCAGTGACTTTGGTCTCGAAGCATTTCCGCAGGAACATGCAGAGGCCGCCACCGAGGCCTAAGACTACATACCTGTGTTTATACATCGACTGCAAAAATAAGAACTAAGCTCCTAAAACTCACCATTTTCTGCTTCATCCTTCAAAAAATCGACGCCATCTTTGATTTCGACCTTCATTCCCTCATTCAGCTTTAGCTCAAAATGGTCTCTCGCGATCTCCAACATGCTCGGATCTAACTCCACAGCAGTGACTTTGGTCTCGAAGCATTTCCGCAGGAACATGCAGAGGCCGCCACCGAGGCCTAAGACTACATACCTGTGTTTATACATCGACTGCAAAAATAAGAACTAAGCTCCTAAAACTCACCATTTTCTGCTTCATCCTTCAAAAAATCGACGCCATCTTTGATTTCGACCTTCATTCCCTCATTCAGCTTTAGCTCAAAATGGTCTCTCGCGATCTCCAACATGCTCGGATCTAACTCCACAGCAGTGACTTTGGTCTCGAAGCATTTCCGCAGGAACATGCAGAGGCCGCCACCGAGGCCTAAGAATACATACCTGGGTTTACACATCGACTATAATAAAAAGAACTAAGCTCCTAAAACTCACCATTCTCTGCTTCATCTTTCAGAAAATCGACGCCATCTTTGATTTCAACCTTCATTCCATCATCCAGCTTCAACTCAAAATGGTCTCTCGCGATCTCCAACATGCTCGGATCTAACTCAACAGCAGTGACGTTGGTCTCGAAGCATTTCCGCAGGAACATGCAGAGGCCGCCACCGAGGCCTAAGACTACATACCTGTGTTTATACATCGACTATAACAATAAGAACTAAGCTCGTAAAACTTACCACTTTCTGCTTCATCTTTCAAAAAATCGACGCCATCTTTGATTTCGACCTTCATTCCATCGTCTAGCTTCAACTCAAAATGATCTCTCGCGATCTCCAACATGCTCGGATCTAACTCAACAGCAGTGACTTTGGTCTCGAAGCATTTTCGTAGTTACATGCAGAGACCGAGGCCTAAGACTACATACCTGTGTTTATACATCGACTATAATAATAAGAACTAAGCTCGTAAAACTTACCACTTTCTGCTTCATCTTTCAAAAAATCGACGCCATCTTTGATTTCGACCTTCATTCCCTCATCCAGCTTTAGCTCAAAATGGTTTCTCGCGATCTCCAACATGCTCGGATCTAACTCAACAGCAGTGACATTGGTCTCGAAGCATTTTCGTAGGAACATGCAGAGGCCGCCGCCGCCGAGGCCTAAGACCGCCATGTGGGAGGGAGACAGCTGCGCGCCGACGCACATGAAGGAGTGGTACGGAGATATGTGCCCGAAGTCGACTACTAGTTTGGTTTTGTTCTTCTTTTTTACTGTAAAAGAAATATGGTTTTGGAATAAGAGACGTCTATGACTGGTACTAACATGTTAGAAATTAAGAAAATAAATTGCCAAGCGCTAAGTGTATCGTAGTTGTCCCTCTCTGTCATTTTTTCATATTAGTGCGACAAAGACATTTAGCTGCCTTTCATTTACGATTGACGATTAGCGTTAGCGATTGGCAACTTGTCTAAGCACCCCGGACCAGAACTTCGATACTGGTTAAATATCAATATCAGTAACCGTTATAATGGCGGGACCAGATCCTGAATTCGATCGATTCATATTGCGTTATTTAGTACTGAATTAGTACTATTTGGTACTTGTTGTAAAAAAATTAGTACAGTCAAAGACAAAATAAGGTGTACACAAAAATGTTCAAAAATATGTCCCAGTGCACTCTAATTCTGTGTAATAAGAACGTCGTAACGTATTTATGAGCGGATTCTTTCGATACTTATTTTTGCACTTGACTGTACCTCTTCTATTTAAAGTTATATTCAATCAGTCTGGTCCCGCCATTATAACGTTATAATGGCGGAACAGGGTCCTGAATTCTTTCGATTTATATTGCATTGTTTAGTACTGAATTGGTACTACGAAGGCTGCCTTTTAAGTCGTGTCGTTTGCCAACCTCCCGCGATTAAAAAAAAAATAAACATGGCATTTTCATCCTTTTGAATTTAGAACTCGAAAACAAAAAAATGTTTTCAAATTGGTCGAATAGTTTTATTACAGCGTCTATTTAATGTCATCTTTAAAGTCTTCGTGGTCAACGCTTCAGCTCACCTGAAGAAGCTGTTGACGCTTACAAATCGGCCATTTTGACTACCCCCACTTCGGAGTGGAATAAATGTTTTAAAAACTGGCTTGAACGCATGCAAAAGTGTATTAAACATCGCGGAGAATTCTTCGAAAAACAATAAATGGTAATAATCTATAAAATTGTCTATACTTATTTCAAACGACACAACTTAAAAGGCAACTCTCGTATTTGCTACCTTTTGTAAAAAAAATAGTAGCTCTTTCATTTCAAAGTTATATTTAAAATAGTCTGGTACCGCCAGATCATTTGAACCAGACTATTTGAAATATAATTTTGAAATGGAAGAGGTACCTAGTATTTTTTGTATAACAGGTACCAAATAGGACTAATTCAGTACTAAATAATTCAATGTGAATCGATCGAATTTAGGATCTGGTCCCGCCATTATAACGGTTACAAATATCACGAGACATTATTATAAAAATTATCCTAGTCGCACGGTAAAGTTTAATGAATTATTTGCATGCAGTGTTTACCTGTAATTAGTTATACATTTAGCTTAAACCAGATTTGTATACCTTCAATATGAATGTTTTGATGTAATAACTGTTGGTGAACCTTTAAATAAAATAAAAAAAAATAAAATAGGTACTTGTGTTGTGCGTTTAGGTCGATTAACCAACGCTGGCACAAGTGGATCGAGTAAGTGACAGAAAGTATTTATGCGTGGATGTCACAATGACAGGTTATGGCTGGGCCGCCTACAAGTAGAAACAATTAAATATAAATAACATTCATTTCATTCATTCCATTCGTGGCAACTTTGGTGAATCGACCTATATCAAGCGACGATATTTATAATACATAGATACTTGAACACTCAAAGAGAAAACTATGATACTCTACTAAGAGTGAGTGGTTGGTATCTTGACTAAGCACTCTGGTGGCTTAACGGTAAAGGCCGGGTCACACCAGATGCGTGTACGTGCACGTGCACGTGCGCGTTGCGTGGCGTGCACGGCACCCATGTCACACCGAGAGCTGCGCACGCAGAGCTGTGCACGCAGAGCTGCAGAGCTGTGCACGCAACGGTGGCGCACGCTGCAGCACCGCTGTGTCAATAGCCGCCGGGGGGAGGCGGGCGGCGGCCGGGGGAGGCGGGTGGCGACGGGGGGTGACGATTGGCGGCGGGGGGAGGCGGGCGACAACGGGTGGCGGTGTTTGGCGGCTGGTGGAGGCCGGGGGTGGCGGACGGAGGTCGTCACCCACCAACATCCGCCGCCGCCTGCCACCCCCGGCCTCCGTTCGCCGCCACCCGTCGCCACCCACCACCACCCGTCGCCCCCCGCTCCCCTCGCCGCCGCCCGCCGCCACCCGTCGCCCGTCGTCGTATTTGGCAATCGATTACAACAACCATAAATACAAGAGAGCCGCACAGCACCAGCGCAGCACCAAGCAATGCGTGACCCAACATGTTCGGTTCGCCGTCTCATAGGGAACGCCGGTAAATACTACGTCATCACTGCGCTCATCGAAGCGACGTTGCCGCTCCGCTGCGTGAGCGCGTGCACGCAGCACGCAACCGGCTTTGTCTCGACGGAGCTGCGTTACGTGACGTGCACGTGCACGTGCACGCCACGCAAGCGGTGTGCCATCTAATATGACATTTACATAAGCTACAACGCGCACGCCACGCAACGCGCACGTGCACGTGCACGTACACGCATCTGGTGTGACCCAGCCTTAAGGGCATCAATACACTTGATGCTGCAGGTTTCAGTATGTTTGTCATAATAAGAAAGTCACGAAAGCTTATGATGCTGCAGGTTCGCGCCTTCGCCTCCATTTCATTTGGCTATTTCTCCATCAGCTCCATCTATTAGCACACAACTTTCAGTACACTCACCAGACTTGAGCCTAGCCTCGCTCTGCACCAGGAACTGGTTGTCGAGGAACACGAGCCGGCGGTGCGGGACTCCCTCTATGTCCACGTCTTCAACCACGAAGTCGCCCGACACCTTGGACGAGCCGGAGTGCATCACTCGGCTATCATGATGGCAAGTTTCCCAGAGAACATATGCCCCAAATAAGTTTGGTCAAAACCCGTTTTAGACTTTCAGACAGATTAATACTGGAGGTCACTACACTGAGATCAAGTGGCTTAATGGTAGGCATCACGAAGCCAAAAGATTCTTAAAGAAGAAAAGGTGTCCCAAGAAGAAATTGGCCTAACAGTAAGGGCATTACAAAGTCAAAAAATTCTGAAGAAAGCCTGTCCCAAAAAAGAATGGTCAAAAACTTCCCAGAGAAGCATTTATATCCCAAATAAGGCTAACACAAACACCCTTCAGGTTTGATGAAAAAGGCGTCTGAACATAGACACGGGGAAATCGCCAGAATATATTGAGACCTAAATAAGAACTCCTGGAAAGCTTATGATGCTGCAGATTCGCGCCTTCCGCTCCATTTGATTTGGCTGTTTCTCCATCAGCTCCATCTATTAGCATACAACTTTCAGTACACTCACCAGACTTGAGCCTAGCCTCGCTCTGCACCAGGAACTGGTTGTCGAGGAACACGAGCCGGCGGTGCGGGACTCCCTCTATGTCCACGTCTTCAACCACGAAGTCGCCCGACACCTTGGACGATCCGGAGTGCACCACTCGGCTATCATGACGACAAGTTTTCCAAAAAACATGTGCCTCGAAAAAGTTTGGTCTGAACCCCATGTAGCCTTTCTAAGATTATATATACTCAAGATCACTGCTTAACTTTGAGATCAGGTGACTTAATGGTATAAGCATCATGAAACAAATATAAAAAAAACACTCCCACGAAAGAATAGACCTAAGAGCAAGGGCATCTAGTAAACCGGTCCCAAAAAAGAATGGTCAAAAACTCTCCGGAGAAGTATTTACATCCTAAATAAGACTAGCACTTAAGGGTTTAATGAAAAAGGCGTCTGAAGGTGCATTTAGACCAAATAAGCATTTGCTCATTCTAGCCCCCACTCTACGAAATTCGTTTGTTACACAAAACGTGATTCATCGAAATTCGTTAATTTCGTAGAGTGGGAGATAGAATGAGCGAATGCTCGTTTGGTCTAAATGCACCTTGACCTGATATTATACACGGGAAATTCGCCAGAGCATAAATAATCCTGGTGTCTTAAAATAAGAACATCACGCCCTCCCACAGAATTCCCGCCTCCGGTAGGTTTGGCTGTTTCTCCATCAGCTTCATCTATCAGCATACAACTTTCAGTACACTCACCAAATTTGAGCCTAGCATCGCTCTGCACCAGGAACTGGTTGTCGAGGAACACGAGCCGGCGGTGCGGGACTCCCTCTATGTCCACGTCTTCAACCACGAAGTCGCCCGACACCTTGGACGAGCCGGAGTGCATCACTCGGCTATCATGACGACAAGTTTCCCAAAAAACATGTGCCTCGAGAAAATTTGGTCAAAACCCTCAAGACTCAAGATCACTGCTTAACTTTGAGGTCAGGTGACTTAATGGTATAAGCATCATGAAACCAAAAGATCCTAAAAAAATACTCCCACGTAAGAATAGACCTAAGAGCAAGGGCATCAAGAAAACTTGTCCCAAAAAAGAATAGTCAAAAACTTTCCGGAGAAGTATTTATATCCTAAATAAGACTAACACTTAAGGGTTTGGTGAAAAAGGCGTCTGAAGGTGCATTTAGACCACATAAGCATTCGCTCATTCTATCCCCACTCTACGAAATTCGTTCGTTACACAAAACGTGATTCGTCGAAATTCGTTAATTTCGTACAGTGGGGGATAGAATGAGCGAATGCTCGTTTGGTCTAAATGCACCTTGACCTGACATTATACACGGGAAATTGGCCAGAGTACAAAGAATCTTGGTGTCTTAAAAATAACATCACGCCGATGATGCTGCTGATTCCTACCTCCGGTGGGTTTGGCTTTTTCTCCATCAGCTCCATCTATTCTTAGTAAACGACAACACTCACCAGACTTGAGCCTAGCCTCGCTCTGCACCAGGAACTGGTTGTCGAGGAACACGAGGCGGCGGTGCGGGACTCCCTCTATGTCCACGTCTTCAACCACGAAGTCGCCCGACACCTTGGACGAGCCGAAGTGCACCACTCGGCTATCATGACCCAAGAGAACATGTGCCAAAAGTAAGTTTGGCCAAAACCGCTTTTCGTCTTTCTAAGATTAATACTCGAGGTCACTAACACTGAGATCAAGTAGCTTAATGGTAAGCATCACGAAGCCAAAAGATTCTTAAAGAAGAAAAGGTGTCCCAAGAAGAAATGGGCCTAACAGTAAGGACATTACGAAGCCAAAAGATCCTCAAAGAAGAAGAGAAGCATTTATATCCCAAATAAGACTAACACTTACACCCTTAAGGTTTGGTGAAAAAGGCGTCTGAACATAGACACGGGGAAATCGCCAGGATATATTGAGACCTGGTGGCTAAATAAGAACTTATAGAAAGCTTATGATGCTGCAGATTCGCGCCTTCGCCTCCATTTGATTTGGCTATTTCTCCATCAGCTCCATCTATTAGCATACAACTTTCAGTACACTCACCAGACTTGAGCCTAGCCTCGCTCTGCACCAGGAACTGGTTGTCGAGGAACACGAGCCGACGGTGCGGGACTCCCTCTATGTCCATGTCTTCAACCACGAAGTCGCCCGACACCTTGGACGAGCCGGAGTGCACCAGTCGACTAGCATGATGACAAGTTTCCCAAAAAACATGTGCCTCGAGAAAGTTTGGTCAAAACCCTCAAGACTCAAGATCACTGCTTAACTTTGAGGTCAGGTGACTTAATGGTATAAGCATCATGAAACCAAAAAATCCTAAAAAAATACTCCCACGAAAGAATAGACCTAACAGCAAGGGCATCAAGAAAACCTGTCCCAAAAACGAATGGTCAAAAACTTTCCGGAGAAGTATTTACAACCTAAATAAGACTAACACTTAGGGTTTAGTGAAAAAGGCGTCTGAAGGTGCATTTAGACCAAATAAGCATTCGCTCATTCTATCCCCCACTCTACGAAATTCGTTCGTTACACAAAACGTGATTCATCGAAATTCGACGATTTCGTAGAGTGGGAGATAGAATGAGCGAATGCTCGTTTGGTTTAAATGCACCTTGACCTGACATTATACACGGGAAATTCGCTAGAGTACAAAGAATCTTGGTGTCTTAAATAAGAACATCACGCCGATGATGCTGCAGATTCTCGTCTCCGGTAGATTTGGCTTTTTCTCCATCAGCTCCATCTATTCTTAGTAAACGACAACACTCACCAGACTTGAGCCTAGCCTCGCTCTGCACCAGGAACTGGTTGTCGAGGAACACGAGCCGGCGGTGCGGGACTCCCTCTATGTCGACGTCTTCAACCACGAAGTCGCCCGACACCTTGGACGAGCCGGAGTGCATCACTCGGCTATCATGACGACAAGTTTCTCAGAGAACATGAACCCAAAGTAAGTTTGGCCACAACCGCTTTTCGTTTTCCTAAGATTAATACTCCAGGTCATTACACTGAGATCAAGTGGCTTAATGGTAGGCATCACGAAGCCAAATGATTCTTAAAGAAGAAAAGGTGTCCCAAGAAGAAATGGGCCTAACAGTCAAAGAAGAAAGCCTGTCCCAAAACAGAATGGTCAAAAACTTCCCAGAGAAGCATTTATATCCCAAATAAGACTAACACAAACACCCTTCAGGTTTGATGAAAAAGGCGTCTGACCTTAGACACGGGGAAATCGCCAGGATATATTGAGACTTGGTGGCTAAATAAAAACTTCTGGAAAGCTTATGATGCTGCAGGTTCGCGCCTTTGCCTCCATTTGATTTGGCTGTTTCTCCATCAGCTCCATCTATTAGCACACAACTTACAGTACACTCACCAGACTTGAGCCTAGCCTCGCTCTGCACCAGGAACTGGTTGTCGAGGAACACGAGCCGGCGGTGCGGGACTCCCTCTATGTCGACGTCTTCAACCACGAAGTCGCCCGACACCTTGGACGAGCCGGAGTGCATCACTCGGCTATCATGACGACAAGTTTCCCAGAAAACATGTACCTCGAGAAAACTTGGGCAAAACCCTCAAGACTCAAGATCACTGCTTAACTTTGAGGTCAGGTGACTTAAATGAAACCAAAAGATCCTAAAAAAATACTCCCACGAAAGAATAGACCTAACAGCAAGGGCATCAAGAAATCCAGTCCCAAAAAAGAATGGTCAAAAACTTTCCGGAGAAGTATTTACATCCTAAATGTGACTAGCACTTAAGGGTTTGATGAAAAAGGCGTCTGAAGGTGCATTTAGACCAACCGAGCATTTGCTCATTCTATCCCCCACTCTACGAAATTCGTTCGTTACACAAAACGTGATTCATCGAAATTCGTTAATTTCGTAGAGTGGGAGATAGAATGAGCGAATGCTCGTTTGGTCTAAATGCACCTTGACCTGATATTATATACGGGAAATTCGCCAGAGTACAAAGAATCTCGGTGTCTTAAATAAGAACATCACGCCGATGATGCTGCAGATTCTCGCCTCCGGTGGGTTTGGCCTTTTCTCCATCAGCTCCATCTATTAGCATACAACTTTCAGTACACTCACCAGACTTGAGCCTAGCCTCGCTCTGCACCAGGAACTGGTTGTCGAGGAACACGAGCCGGCGGTGCGGGACTCCCTCTATGTCCACGTCTTCAACCACGAAGTCGCCCGACACCTTGGACGAGCCAGAGTGGACCGTCACTCGGGTGCCCACGTCGCTGCCCAGAGAGAGGAACGGGATCTGGAATCAGATTTAGAATTGTTACCGAAGAGCTGGATAATTCCTCGCATAGGGTATTATCAAACTGGAATCAGAAGGCAGGCGCGGATCCAGGGGGGGGGGGCAATACTAGATAGGCAATAATGGGGGCATTTACCCCCCCCCCCCCCCCCCCCGACACTGGACTTATGTATGGCTAGGTGCTGTTTTAACTATAAAATACTTTCATATCATAGGTCACTGCCCCCCCCCCCCTCAACGAAGTCCTGGAGCGCCTGTCAGAAGGGGATTTAAAAGTACAGTTCATACAACAAATGACACAACATTTACCAAGACAAAAGTTGTTTATAGATGTGAGTGATTAATTAGTCTATTGTCTATAAGTCTCTGCACTAAGACAATGGATACGTGAATATAACTATGGATATATTTCTACATTGACGTTGATAACCAAAACTCACTATGTAAAAAATCACATCATACATCACACACATCATCAGCCTATATCAGTCCACTGCTGGACTACCTCCTATTACATTGCGTATCTTTGAGGATTTAGTATGGAGACGGTATCGCTAGAAATTTCCTACCAAAATATTCTGCCAATTTCCGAGGGGGACGAGGTAGCACACATGTAAAAACGATCTAACTACAAATGCATTTCTTCTTCTCGTTACTACTCTCGCACACTTAAACAATACCACAACACTAAGTTAAATTATCACACTAATACAGTAAAATGTATATGCGGACACAATTTCAAACTATCGACGTAGGTGTAATCGAACCGATTAATATGGCTTTCAAGTGTCTGAAGATTATCGTATCGATATATTTTTCTAAACGTCATAGATTGACGTGCACCTTGGTACTATAGATTGTTGTTTTGAGTGTTTAAATAAAAGTAAACAGACAATTAGTAACAGTAACAGTTATTAATTAATCAACCAATTTTAATACAAAACCGCCTGAATGTCTTGCCATTAACGTACTTCAATTGATTATGTTTTCGTTTATCGCGATCTTTGACTACGAAGGCTGTAACTGTAAGGAAAGTCTCGGTCAATCACGTGCATTTCGAAATTCGTAAATCAATTATAATATTTAATAAATAATATTAATTAGCGGTTGTGAAAGAAAACAATGTATGTAATCACATACGAGTATTATTTATTTTGTTGTAGTAAGAAAGTTTTAGATAGCTGGGGTAAAACTCACTGAGGCTTAATTGTGAATACTCGTAAGGATACAAGTGCGTAGGTACAAGGTGCGTAGGTGCGTACACATACAAGTTTTTGCAATAAGGCCGGTGATATTGATATTCCTTAGTGATATTTTAGTAAGTACCTAAATACAATTTATTATATAGGTCCAACTAGCGTTAAGTAGCACTTGTAAAAATGAAGCTATTGAATTCGATATTTAAGACTGTGTTTTATTTACTTACTGTGAGAACACTAATATACGTAAACACAAGTGTCCGTATCTCGACATTTTATACCTACTCTCGACATTATGTCATAAAGAGTAACGTTCACATCACTATGTTATTTCCCCGCGTAATACGTATCCCAAATAAGCGCAATAAATATTCAACCTTATTGGCTTACATATTAGAGCAAGGCAGAGTCTTCTGTCTTACTTGATTCACTAAGTCTGATATTTCCTACAAAATTTAAAGATGGGTAGACCTTATTAACCTTAAATACGAGAATACAATAAATGTCAAACTTTCTCCATCAGTCAAAAATGAAAATACGAATTGTGTGCGATATTTTTCAAACCGATTTTGCTATCGATTCCCTGGTACTTGATTTTCTTGAAAAATTTTATGTAATAAAATGTTGTAATATAAACAAATAAAGGCAAGATATGAAATGGTACCGCATATTTTGTATACATGATGTATTTGAACGAGTTTTGAATCCATACATAGCACATACAGGCATTTTGACGGAGCTTGTTACGGGTACATAACGATTACAAGACTGCGAAGAATCGATTAATGAAGTAGTTTTTATAAACAAGTTTGGACAATGTACAAACAGCAACACAGCTAGGTATACACTTCAGAAATTGGAAATATTGCATGAAAGAGAATCACACTTACAGTCACATGTCAGTTACATGGGAATGTTGAGCCACTTGGCAAAGGATGCAATTTGGTCGTGTAATATTATGTGTTCGGTATTTTTCGTTAGTAGGCACGATCGCGACATTTCCGATGGTCCCCGATGATATGTCATCGAATCTTTGTTGCGTCTTTTCAGTATTTGAAAACTATTTGACATAATAAAAATTCCTTCGTCTACGAAAATTAAGAATTAGCTATCGGCCACGATTAGACGCTAGATGTCGTTGTTCCTAGTGGAAACTGGATAACGACAGTTCTTCATAGATTTGTCTAAAACCGTTTAGTAGTTTATTCATGTTTTCTTCAAATCGGGTGCCATGATTTATCTGACATTAATAGGCGAGGTATTTTTTCAAGTCAAGATATTTTTATAAATAGCCATGTTACCGGGCAATTTTAAATTACTTTTTTCATGGACAGAGACAAATGCTATTGCATCTGTCTCTCACATCTCTTAGTTGACGTTAGTTGAATACTTATGTAACCTTTGTGGAAATATGGTAGATAGACGTTTGACAGTGATAGAGACTTGATAGTTTCTGGCTGAAATTCTAACTTTGAAAAAATATCTGACAGTGACAGCCGTTGAAAGGAAAATGAACGAAAATTTCTACATAGCAGCTTAGCAGTCAAATTACCGGCTCTGAAGTTAGATTGACGTCTCCAGGACTAAAGCGGATGTTATATATAACGTAACTATAGTAACGTCAGCTTCCGGAAAAATCGCGTTCAATCATTGGTTAAACGTTTTTGTTATTACGTAACCATGGTAATGTCACCTTCTGAAGAAACCGGGAGCGATCATTGGCTAACCGTAGCAACGCCGGCCCCATTGGTCAACAGAGTTCGGCCTAAGTCGTGATACCAGTCTCATAAGATTTCGGAACCCGATTTGTATTATTCGACCAAGTTGCGAACAGTGCGAACAATCAATATTCCCGTGTATTATTTAATTAGAAGTTGACATAATATAAATATATTTATCTCTTTCATTTCTCTCTGCTCTGTCTTTAATGGTCAGTTAGGAGTGTTGCTGCTTGTACAAATTCTTGGCCAAAGTCTTTGGCAGAGGGGAAACGATATGAAGGCGACTCCAGTACTAAATCCTCAAAGTTGCGTACACATTAGGAACCCATAATCGACACGCCGGGCAAGTCGGTTGGCAATTGCAGTAATTTGATCATTATGATGACGCTGCTGCCCGTCACCAATCTCCATGGTCAGCGACACTTCAATCCCTTAGTCGGCTTACGAAACCCACGGGAAGAATTGTAATAGTGACAAATATATTCTTTGACCGCGACAAGAGAGCTGAAGGTGTGGCCTCGTCGCAACGCGGCCACCACAAATCTTCTGAAGCTGCGCGCTAGTCTGTCTAAACGAATGCCTTCGACTTCATCATCAACCTCTTAGGATGTGGCTCCACTTACGCGGAGGTGCGGGAGCTCGGCCAATGAGACCGCATCACAGTGTCCCGAATTCGAATTTGAAGAATGTAATTGGTCAATTTTGCACAGCTCCGCTCAGCGTCATTGGAGCCGCACCCTTGCAGTCCTCTGCTAGACAAACGCCTCTCCTATTACTTATTAGGAGGTAATTCTCGCCACGCCGGGCAAGCGGATTGGCGATCGCAGTAATGTGTCCATGGTCAGCGACACTTCAATCCCTTAGTCGACTCTTACGCCCACGGGAAGAGTTGTAATGGTAACTTATACTTCAATCCCTTAGTCGACTTACGACACCCACGGGAAGAGTTTGGAGACTAATATATTCTCACGGCCTCAATCTTACCTGTCCACTGAACCCGAATGGCAACAGCATCTTAGCAGAATGCGCTAGCTCTTCTTTGACCGCGTCAAGGGAGCTGAAGGTGTGGCCTCGTCGAAGCACGGCCACCACAAGTCTTCCGAAGCGCGCAGAGTCCTGCAACTGCCGCCGGCCTTGGGGAGTGCCGAAGAGCCAATCGGATTCTCTGAAACATAAACGAAATTCAGTATCCGTAACACGTTGACACAGCGCTTGTGATCAACAAAATCTGACTCATATGCTAGTGACACGCATAAGTGATCAAAATAATCTTATTTCTTACTAGGCTTCGCACGGGTACTATACCTACATAAAATCCTTCCTCTTGAATTACTCTACCTATTAAAAAAAATCTCATCAAATTCTGTTGCGTAGTTTTAAAGATTTAAGCATACAAAGGGACATAGGGACAGAAAAAGTGACTTTATTTTATACTATGTACCGCATCTATTTATCTAGAACCGGAGGCGAACATGTTAAGATAGATGTGTGGCTAACATATGGGTAATTTTAAACTTACGTAATATTTATATACATACCTGGGATAACTCGGGGCATTTATACGAAAGTGATGTAGCAAAATATTTTATCGACTAAAAATATATCGATGTTACTGTAAATGACAACATCAAAATGTTATTCGGCATAAATAAATATTAGGTATCTCGGTCTTCAATTAAAATAAAAAATAAGTTTAAACGGGTAGTTACGCGTTTATTTTAAATTAGTTTTCAAAATATACAATTAATATTAAAATATCAATATTTAAATTGACATGTTGATTAAAATTACATCTGCATACAAGAGGCCCGATATCAGATATGACATCGAACCTCTGTACTGTAATTGATAATGTTCAATAAGCACATATTTTATTATAATTATATCGACATCTTTTTAATCGATATCAAATCCCTATAACTTGCCCCCAGTTATCCCAGGTATGTTTATATAGAAGGCATGAAAATGAAAATGTAAAAAAAAATTAAAAATACTTTATTTCGCTTAAACTATTACTTAAATTAAAGAAAGGTAGGGATCTCCTAGTAAGTATAAGAATAGGTACTTGTGACAGGAGATCCGCTCTTCCCTAATGACTATTACAGTGAACAAAATTAAAAAAAAAATCAATTATATAAAAAACAAACATAAATAATGTTTATTTGAAGTTCATGATAATGTATATTTGAAGTTCACACTGGCCATTTTTATATTTCTAGGTAGGTACCTATTTTCAGTATTTCTTTAGGTAACAGTCTAAAAGCACTCCATTTTTCTTCAAAGTAAGTACATATTTTTTAAACACCTTCATATTTAGAGAGCTATATTTGAAGGAAATAATACAAAACGTAAACAAAGTACCGACTGAAAAAAGTTGCGGAAAAACATGTTTGTTCTATAATTACCCGTTGCACATTTGTGGGCGTAATAATTCATGCTAGCGACGCGCGTCATATTTGTGTCATATTTTAGAGAGGTTAGAAATAGATGGACGTGAATAAATTACACAATTAATCTTTCAGTTATGAGCTGTTCTCACCTCGACATATTTTAATCTGTTATAACATTTAATTCTGTCTTCGTGGTCATCAATTCAAATCAAAATAATTATTTATAACAGTAGGTAACAAAAACAATAAAAAACCCCATTAAAAAAACCGTTCCATCTTACCCCACCTTTTTATATTTACTTATTACACAATTCATCTTAACGTTTATTGTATTTTTTAATTATATTTTAGAGTAATCATTTATTTAGATAGGTGTACGCTTTCGATTTGCTTCATAAAAACAGGAGATGTTTATTTTGTCTCAATTGAATATTTTGAGTCTGTTCGATTCCCAGACGAGTAAAGTATTTTTTTTAGAAAATCTAAAAACGTGGAATTACTACATTTAAAATATAACATTAAATCTTATTAATATAATAACACTAAACAATAAACAATACTGATTAAGTGATTACTGATTTATTTCAGCAAACGAATTAGCAAAAAAACTACGACATTTAAAAAGGTACTTTCCCTTAAATATCCATAGGTATAAAACGCTCTGTATTTCTGGCGAATGGAAGTATTAATTATGGGTAACTATTGATGCAACTTTCTAGCCCTAAACCTAAAAACCCAGTAAAAGTCTTATTGCTATCAATTGTATGTAATCAGTTCTTCAGTTTGTAAAGCAGAAATTAATGAAACTAAACTCCGGCTTGCCAAATTTAAAAAAAGGTCCTTTCGCCACTGTTGCACATAAAAATAAAATGCAGTTAAATTTTACATCAATCAATTCGCAAGTCCTGAAACTTTTATCCTTTTTTGGTACAAATACCGTAAAACCATACAACTATAGTCTACTACTACGACTATGGTCCACAAGTTCAACTTGTAATTAATTAAGCATCAATGGAAATCTTTTATTGTCGTTTTGTCTAAGATTTTTAATCATTAATGAGGAGACTTTGTGTAACAACTGCGTCAATAATATAATAATTACACTAAATCGAAGATATTTGACTTAGTTTTGGACCACAGTTGGGAGCTTTTGGACTGTAATTGGGTTAGTTAAAATACTTCACCTGTTTTATAATACTTACTGTTTACTTGATCTTAAAATTATGTAAATCTTTTTTGCCTCAAGTATTTTTCTTCAACACAAAAAATAATACCACAAAAAAAAGATGTTTCAATAAGGGAGAGCGGTTACCGACTGCCGCGTAAAACGCACAACGCATATTATATTGATGCAGGATACGTGCTTCGCACCTCGTTCGAGCTGTTGTGCGGTGCCTACGCTAAAACTAAGACCCTTTACACATGAACACAATCTCTTTTTAAATCTTAGCCTAAACAGAGTAATCATATCTCATTCCACTGCTGGACGTAAGCCTCTCCTATTAACTATGCGTTAGACGCTTTGCAATGGGCAGGTCACATTGCAAAGCGTTAGATGCTTTGCAATGGGCAGGCCACATTGCACGCAGAGCAGATGGTCGATGGGGTCGAAAAGTGCTCGAGTGGAGACCACGGCTAGGCAAACGCAGCGTAACGTTCATCCACAAGATGGAGAGACGACCTTATGAAGGTCGCCGGGACACGCTGGATGCAGGTCGCATCTAACCGGTACATGTGGAGGTCCAGAGGGGAGGCATATCTTCAGCAGTGGACATGATGATGATGATAGACGCTTTAGGAGGTAAATACCCATAATCGCCATATTGGGCATGCGGATTGGTGATCGCAGTAATGTGTCCACTATGATGACACTGCTGCCCATCATCAATTTTCTATCAAAGAATGGTCAGCGATACTTCAATCCCTTAGTCTGTGCGACACCCGCCGGAAGAGTTGGGTAGGTGACAAATGTATTCTTACTGCCGTTACCACACAGCGAAACAGAGTATTGGGAGACATAGGTGTGAAAGAAAAAATATCATGCTCTCTAACGACCGAGGTGGGATTCTAAACCACGTCCTCAGCTTTCGCGGCTAATGTTTAAACCACTCGGGCACCCGGTCTCACCATCAGGCACCGGTCGAATTTCTCTGGTACCTACCTACATGTAATCTGTTAGACTCCTTTGGCAAATTCTATGATAATTGTTCCGCAAGATCAAATCTTTAATAACGATCATTTCATGTTTTCGTTTCTATACTCACGTTGCACCTCCCGGTAAGCGGAACAATTTGTACTCATAATACAATTTACTATTTCGTTCGATCAAAAAAGCTTGCCAATGACCTACTCGGAGCATCTGCCTGAAAAAAAAACTGTTCCCGAAACATCATATGAAGAGGGCCTTGGAGTGGCAAGCTCAGGTAAACACTGGAACCGCGGGGCGTTGTCCGTAGGCGCGGCTGGCATCGAGCCAGCCCTAGGGCTTCCAATTCGAATATTCGTAAACTTCGAATATTCGGCTAATTTTCGTATAGCCCGTGAGTTCTAAGAACGAACATTTGACAGTTTAGAAATGAACCTTATATGTATATATTTATGATGTTAACTTTATCGGAAAAATGGTGATATTTACTCTCATATTCATCATCAAATGTTCATTCTTAGATCTCACGGCATGAGGTATTCGAATATTTTTTATTACGCAAAAAATCAGACTAGATAGCCGGACACTTTACAGCAACTGATTAAGTTTTCATAAGAATTCTGCCTCAATTAGGTACCTACATTGTATTTTAGAAAACTATTTATGGACGTTTTTTACGAATTTTCATGAAATTCTGGTGGGTATACCACAAGGTGTGTAGAAAGACAAGGTTTCCCTCTATTAACAAAGCGGACAGTTAGGGTATCCCTGCAACGTGGTAATCTCGAGTTATTTTTGTTGATTACTGCGGGATATGCCTTATTAAAATATTTGACGTAAATATGCAAATCATAGTATTTATTTTATTTTATGTTATGCTTTAAAGTATTCGAATAAGTAAATATTCGAATATCTGAAACTTTCGAATATTTGCAAGCCCTAGCGAACTCGTAAAAACATAACCCAAAAATATTTCGCAGGATTTGCACGTAAACAAACGGAACTATGGAAACTACTCACTGTCAGAACAAAAAGGTGATAAGTGGTATTTCTTTGACATTCAAATGAGACTTTTAGATATTTAGATGGTCACTTCGTGCGTAAATGGTATGTTGACAATTTAAGTGTATTTTAGGTCTCAATGAGTTGATTGTGCTTTTTATATCAGTATGGTTTCAATAATAAAATGAATTCAATCGGTAGGTGTCATACCTACAGTCTATCCCTATGAATGCTTTAAAACCTCGTAACCGATTTTGAAGCGGATTTTTTAAATAGGTAACTAGCACAGACCAACCACCTAGGGGGTTCTCTGTGGTAACTAGTAATTGAAGAGGAAGGTTTTAATATAGTGCGAATTAACTATCGGGTCGTTTTGTATAAGACACATACGCTCTTTAGCCACCGATAACCTTTATTCATAAAGTGTATTTTTGTAACAGTTATTTCTGTAAACATATTTTATTTTGATAGTGTTGAGCTAATTATACGCGGTGGAGTGAGCGAGGAAGTAAACAAGATTACTGCTACTGGTGTTTTGTAAGTGGTCCGTGTAGTGGTTAGTAAAAAGGTCAGTAAGAGAAAATTGTGGCTGCATTCAAGAACATGGTCACTTTTTTTTAAGGACTTCTAGGCTTAGCGCAGGATTAGTGCGACAATATGTTGCCGACAGATATACTATCAATCACTCTTGTATTCATATAGTTAGTAAAAGATGGAAAATATATCTCGCGGCGACTTACTGATATAAGTGATGTACCAATTGTAGTGCATACGGTTAAATGAGTAACTCAAATAGCATACATACGCTGTCTCGTGTGTCTTGGTATTGGCGGGAACTAAGGTCCGACCGAGATCTCGGTCTCGGTCTAGGCATTCTCGGCCAAAAATCGAGCCGAGATTCACCCTCGGCTCTCGGCCAAAAATGGCCGGGACTCTCGGCCGTGGCCGAGATTCGTAATAAGCTGTAATTGGCGAGCTTGACGCCATCTCGCAAACTTACTGCGATTTTATTGGTGTCATATTGACATGAACTGACGTCAATTTCACTTTAAAATGAACGGAAGGAATAATTTAGAGTAAGCGACCCCTATCATACTATCGATAAAAATACCTAAAATTTGACTACCGGTTTGTGGGGTACCTACATAAAAAAAAAAATTCGAAATTAAAGAAATATTCAAAGAAAATTGCTGTATTTTAGTTTGACGTTGGACTTACTATAGGTATTTGCTAGGGATTTTTTATGTAATTTATACGTTTTTTATCCTATCAAGTCTCGGTCTCGGTCTCGGTCTCGGTCTCGGCCGAGAATCAAATTTATTATCGGTCTCGGTCTCGGTCTCGGCCGAGACTAAAATATGGGTCTCGGTCGGACCTTAGTGGGAACTGGTGGGAGTAACTGTCACTGTCTATGATGTATGGCCGCGGTTTCTATGTGATGTGTGAAGTTATTACCAGTTTTGTGTGGAATACTTGGGCATTGCCGAGCCAGTGTGTTTATTGTGTATTATAGTGATTAGAAGATGAATTCAACAAACACTACACCAATCATGTGTTAACTCGACCGCTAACTTCAGAGGACCTGGGTTGTCTACTCTATGGTATTTCATAAGAACCTCGCTCTTATGGAGTATTATACAATTTATACATATACAAGTCAAGTTGAGTAAATAAAACATAAGTTTCACTTCTTTCGGACCCAATTTTTCAGAGTAAAATTAAATAAAAATTAATTATACATTTTTCAGTTGCCCCATTGTTTCATTTACCCGACTCCACTATATTATTATAAATCACACTGTTGTTTTATTTTTATATCTAAGTGTGGCAAAGGACTATCACATTCTGCCACCATCTAAATAGATGCAACAGTTTATAATAGGTTCTTAAAATACCGACTACTGACTGTTACATTACAGCGACTTTCGATTATAAGAATGATTGAAGTGTCAAGGATCATTCTTCATTATTGATGTGCAGCGGCATTATAATAGTGGACACAAACTGCGATTGCCAATTCACTTGCCCAACGTGGCAATTATGGGTATGACCTCATGAGGCGTCCAATCCAAATGTGAAGGTAATAGGAGACGCTTACGTCCAGTAGTGGACTGGACTGGGCCCGCAGTCATCGTCGTTGTAGAAGCTCGTCATATATGGAGCGACACATGTTAAGCATTTTGGACTTAATAGCGTGAGTAACCCGCGTCAAATACAATTTTAGTATGAATGAGTCTCACGAGAGTTGTGTGTTTAAAACGGTAGTAGACTATTGGCTGATAACGTGACGATTATAGTTGAAAGGATATGAGCTGAGATCGTTCTCTTAACATTCCTGTAGCATTGGGTCGTAAACCACAAAGTAAGATAACAAGCACTCAGTAAAAGCAGAATATAACCGCCTTAGAAAGTTAGTATAGACTACAAAATAAACAAACTAAATAATGGCGCTCATAACTTTTTCTACATTTTACAACTCTTTCTAGCCAATATGTGCGTGCGTTAGAGAGGCAAACAGCGAAATTGTAAATTGTAACTTTACAAAACGCGACCCAGGTACCTAGTCGAAAAAAATTTGCCGAGTAGAAAGGACAATATGATACCATAAATGTTCACTAGATTATCGGTTCTGTACCCTTACCTTAAAAATAATAATGCGTTGACAAAAAAATAACACTTCCCACATTTTGCATTTAGAGATAAAAGACATTGTCATTAGTCGCGCGCCATTATTTAGTTTGTTTATTTTGTTGTCTATTGTGCAAAGAATAGAGTCGATAATCTAACTAGCTTTCTAAGGCGGTTATATTCTTCTTTTACTGAGTGCTTGTCATCTTACTTTGTGGTTTACGACCCAATGCTACTGGAATTTTAAGAGAACGAGCTCAGCTCATATCCTTTCAACTATACTTGAACACCATGACTTGTAACTTGGAACTCTAGGTAAACTAACCTGCCCTGCGGTACGATGAACACGGCATACTTGTTGACAGCCTGCGATCGCTTCTGGTCGACGACGTACAGTGTGTAGCGAGGAGTATCGTTTCCTGGCTGCATCAGGTCCAAGGTGACCTGCGGAGATCAGGAATGTTACACCCTGTACTTTTGTCGTCTTGCTAAGACCGGGATTCTCCTGTGAGTTATTATGTAAGTTGTAGGGATGGAGCTATACCTAGAATTACCTACTAAGGGATGAGATAGTGATATTTACCTGTCATTCCTTAGAATAGCTCCGTCCCTCTACAACTAACGTAAGAACTTACAGGTGTAATCCCAGCGTAAAGATGAGATAATATTAGTGCTCATATGCCCTTGCCGGTTTTTTAATATGGTATTGAGCTTTCTGTTAATCAGGCTGGCATAATAACACTTGAAGGAAAAGACATTTTTTTGTTAAAAATGTTATTTTAGTTCATAAACAAGTTTTAATTGTTTTCGTTTCAAAGTCCCTGGATGCTAAGGCACTGGTCTCACCAGTGCCTTAGCCAAGTTGCAAATCTCTAACGCATGGTAGCGTATAGTAGTTTTCCCTCTCTGTCACTCTTATAGTAGTGCGACAAAGACAGACAGCTGCCTTTTGTTTACGATAGACAATAATTTGTCTAAGCACCCTAAACTCCTTCCAAACACGATGTGTAAAACTTTTAGCTTTCAACTTTTCAGTTTGCAAATCGCTTAGCACTTTAGTCTTAATAAAGCCCCACATTCGTAGGGCTACAAAAAATTGAGTTAGACTCATTTGAGTGTTCCCCTCCACGGAAATCTTTAGTAAAAGGCGAAAGATTTATTCGTTTTGAAGGGAAACCAGAGTAACGAAAATTATGTTAGGCGCCACACCCAACCAAACCGGCGAAAATCTTAACACCGCGATCTAACTTTGTAAAGCGCTACGTGATGGCGCCATCTATCGGGGTAGCAAGGAACTAAATAAAAAAATATTGATCAGTACTGCGTATAACATTTTTTGCTTCTCACAACTGTAGACAATTAATTACCTTCTTCAAATTATTTGGTAAAAATATAGTTAACAACTTTTGGTTATTAAAAACCATAGTGAAGATTGCTATTCAATAAAATAATTTAAATGTGACCTAAAAATATATTACATGGGTTGTCATTGTAATATCAGTGGTCAAGTCAGAGCAAAAGTCTTGACACACCAGACAAAATTTTCAAATGAGTGATATGATAATATTCAATTTATTTCATAATCACTTTACCTGAACTTACACAGAATCCAATGGTAATCTTAAAACAATACTTGAACAATATAAATAAAAAATTGCTAATGTAAATTAATGTTTGAAAAACCTTTACTTTCATACACTAAATTTAGATTTAGCCATGGATGTTGAAAAATAACAAGGTCTACCGCTGGGTTTCCCAAGTAGGCACAGCTAAGCCACCTTCTATTTCTTCAAGTTTGATATCTGTTCTAATAATAATAATAGCCTTTATACAACCACATTGTTTTTGTACATTAGTTTTAATATTTTGTTCCTGCTGTTTGGTCTTGCTTTCCAGCATAGGCCTCCCCTAGGGACTTCCACAATTGACGGTCCTGTGCCTTTCTCATCCATGTAGCCCCTGCTACCTTGACAATGTCATCCTCCCACCTACAGCATGTTTTATTATTACATAATAATTTTAAATTACCTCATCATCTTCAAGACTAGTTTTGGCTAGTCCATTAGTTACGAATGCTGTGTCCTGAACAGATTTTATGCACTCTTGCAATTCTTCCGCTGATTGCAGTCGAAGCATCTTATCTCCTGCAAGGCATACTTCAGCTATCTGAAATGTAAGTTTACATACTATAGTTTAGTAAAATTAGATTAGTCAGTAAAAACAACTACTCTTAGGGCAATAATATATGTTACATTGCTGAGGGATATTATTGCCAGGTGAAAAAGGCAGATGTAAAGGTAGAACCAACTATTTCCTTGATATTGTTTTTGCAAACATTAGATGAAAATGACTTAACAAAATAGTTGGTCCTGCCTCGAAACTGGCAATATTTTATGTAACACTGAGATTGAATTTACATAATATGTACTAATAAACTATGAGGATCTTTGGAAACTTACCAACTGTGGCATTTCCTTAAATTTTGTAGCAATTACAACAAAAACAGGCAAAGTGGTGCCATCTCCATTTTCTGCATTTTTCTGTTCCGCTTCATGGCATCTTACAATTCTGACCATCCAGGACTTATCACAGAAAGTCGCCAGCAACTTATTCAAGATGTGGCTTTGCAGTAAAGATATACAAACAAACCGACCTCCAAGCTTCAAAACTCTTTTTATCTCACCAAAGTATCTGTCTATGGTCTCATTTGTTTCTTTAGAATCGTCAGGCATGAGTGCGTCTAGAGTACCTTTATCCAAGACCACATTAAACTCTTCATTTTGGAAACTGGTGTTGAGTGCATCCATGCAAAGGAATTTCATCTTCATCCTCTTCGCGTTGATGTTATTCATTTGTTTTATAACGACTTCCGAGACATCGATATTGGTGATGTTCGTGAAGCCGACGTCGTACAGATCCGCGCTGAGACTCGAGTTACCACAACCGGTTACAAGGATGTTATCAGTCTGTTTCATGTACTTGTGCAGGTGTGAACATAGTTCCAAGTATTCGCCGTACCTGGAGACGACAACAACAGACAATAATTATAACTACATTAAATACAAAATATCAAACTATGTAAAGGTCTCATACTTCATTATAACCTACCATTCAAATGCTTTGTTGCCGCGTTTCTTGAAAAACTTATTCCAATAATCCTTTTCACTAAACTCTTTGTGGCTTTTTGGTAGTAAATTCATTATACTATAGCTTTTCAGTGAAATATGGAAAAAATACACGTTTAACTCACACGAGTTAATATTTTTGTTTATCTGTCACTGTCAATTCTCTGTCAAGTCAATTTGATTTTCATTGTGGACTGACGAAAGCACAAAGCCATACTGCCTTAACAAAGTCTCAAGAAAAATTGTAAATTCTTGTGTTCCGAATCTATAGGCCGGCCTTATACAGAATATGAATTAATACTCTTAGGCCGGCCTTATACATCCGAAATCAGAGTAAGTATTCATAATATGAATTCATACTCTGATTCCTGATGATCAGAGTAAGTATTCATAATTATGAAATCATACTCTGATTCCGGATTATCAGAGTAAGTATTCATAATTATGAATTCATACTCTGATTCCGGATCTGTAAGGCCGGCCTAAGAGTATTAATTCATATTCTGATTCCGGATGTATAAAGCCGGCCTAAGGTCGGCCTTAAAGTATTATATTCTTTGTTACGAATCACGTAAATAAATACTTACATAGCGTACATTTCGGGTATTTGTTGAAATAAGAATAACAGTTTAAAATTAATCTGATATTTTTCATTAACGTGATCATGTGTGAGTATTATATTATTTATTATATTCTTCTTGATTTGTACCAAAGAATATAATACTCTAAAGATTTGTACAATGACTTGGGTCGTTACTTGCAAGTTGACGTCAAATACGGGCTTAACACAGATGTATACAATAGATAGTTTTCTTAGATAATACTCTATGATGTAAAAAATCTCTATGGTCATATCAGTGTCATGATGAAATTATTGTGTAGTGTATTTGTGTGAATTGTTTGTGTTTTGTTGCAAAAAATAATTAATCAAACAATGCCTTCAAGCAAAAACTTATAGTTTTTGCAATAAAATGGTATTCTTCTACTTCAAACGAAAAATTTGCAATCAGCACTTGGGTCACAGAACGAATACAAAATGGAAAGTAAAAAGGATAAATGGGAGGCTCTCGCTACCGTGAAAGCCTTTGATTTAGGTAAGGACTATCCTATTCAAGTAGTATCAGTTATCCATATTAAACACACATTTCATGAGGTTTTATTACGTATTGAAATTAACCTTGAAAGTTCTGGTTAACGGTACCTATTTGCCACATGTTAAATCCCAAAATATGAAATACTTGAATTAAAGTACGTCTCAGAATTGCAAGAATACATAATTATATAGGGACTCTAATTCTTGAACTCTAGGGACTCTTGAGGCACATTGTGGCTCCTCTGGAATACCAAATTGTTGATATATTTAGTGTTGTAAATATTTAGATGGCCTTAATACCTCTAGAAGCAATATTGGTGATTCTTAAAAATTCCGGAAATGGTTAATTTTCGAATTTATTTACAGTCCACTCCTGTCATTTCCCTAAGAGTAGGTAATAAAATAAAATATTTATTTAGGTAAAGTTATTACACACCATAGAGATATGAAGGAAAATTCTAGAATATTGTAAATTGTAATGGGCAATACATTCAGTCCCAGTTAGAACAAGGGTAATTTTATCAAAATTCTATTATATATGAAATAAAACTATGAAAACGGATAAACTCGCATATATTAACTAATTTTAACTTCATTCCGACGTTTCAAACACTTTACAGGGTTTGTGGTCTGCGCATGACTCCGCAGAACCCTGTATAGCGCGAATTTATCCGTTTTCATAGTTTTATTTCATGTGTAATCCTCGCGGTAACCGAAGGAAATATTTTCTATTATATAATTAAATATAACCTACTGGCTTATTCAATCATTCACCACATTGAATACTGGCACCACTGTAAGAGTTCATCAACCCTTACAGTGGCCCTAGCCCGTCTTGTGCAGGAACTCATAATCTTGTTGTGATTACCAATTTCTTTGATTGTATTAGTTCTGAACAGACTGGGATCTGCTAAAAGGCAACAAGTTGCTGTCAAATACCAGAAGTCCTAGCAATAGCAAAAGTAAAGTAGAGCTTAGCAATAATTATCTTTTGGCATTGAATAATAAAAACAGGAAATGCTTTGTCAAATATATATAGAGTGTGCATTCCATCTCACTCTCAATGCCCCCTCCTCACCAGAGCTGGATTAAACAGGCACAGGGCCCATAGTACTTTTTAGATTCTTATATTATAACAAACACCATGCCTGAGGAAGTGCTCTCAGCACCACTAAATGTCAACCTTGAAAGCAAAACTATTGGAGGAAATAAGTTGTACAACTGCCTGGCTGTTTAGGAAATATTAATAATTATAATAATATGATACACTTCTGCTTGGTGGGGGATTTTCTTGAAATTTGACCAATGTGAAAGTTCAACAAATCAATCTGCGGGAATTGGGGCATTTTTTTTTTAGGGTTCCGTAGCCAAAATGGCAAAACGGAACCCTTATAGATTCGTCATGTCCGTCTGTCCGTCTGTCCGTCTGTCACAGCCGATTTACTCGGAAACTATAAATGCTACAGTAACGAAATTTGGTAAGAATATGTGTTGTATGAACCGCTACAGGATTATGTTACTAAATTGTAAAAAAAACCATTGGGGTGGGGGTCCTCCATACATGTAACTGAGGGATAGAAAAAAAAATTTTGTTGTATATAAGCGTAAGGGGTATTAATAGAAAGGTCTTTGAAAATGATATGAAGGTTTATACATCTCATTTTTATTTAAGCAAACCGTTTTCGAGATATCAGCTCTAAAATCTGAAAAATGTGTCCCCCCCCCTCTATTTTTTAAACTACGCTATATAAAATTCCAAAAAAAATATATGTTATGCACATTAATATACTCTATCAACGATTTTTGGTTTGATTAAATTATCTCCTATAGTTTTTGAGGTAGGTTGATTTAACTGTATTTTTTTAATAATTAATTGATAATGGTACGGAACCCTTCGCGCGCGAGTCCGACTCGCACTTGGCCGGTTTTTTTTTCTTTTTAAAATGAAACAAAAATGATTTTTTTTTACCTTAGAAACATATACTACTTCTGCTGTTAGGTTAATCCACCTCTCATCTTAAAATATGACTTCTCTGCAATCCAAATAGTTTGGAGAACATTCACACGTCCTTTCTAATGGCAACAGGTTAATAACCCTAGTGTTGGTGAATCTATTGTTGTATCAGAAGCTGTTATAATCATCATCATCATCATTATATCAGCCGAATGACTGCTGAACATAGGCCTCCCCCAAAGATTGCCACAATGACCGGTCCTGCGCCACCTACATCCAGCGGACTCCAGTGACCTTAACCAGGTCATCAGTCCACATGGTCGGTTGGTTGCTTACAATGGGCCTCATAAGAAGGCTCAAAGTCACCCAATGGGCAATGGAGAGGGCTATGCTAGGAGTCTCTCTGCTGTTATAATACAGCTTATCAATTAATCGTCCCCTTATCTCATTTCAGGTATAAACCAAAACAGTCAACATGAGTATGTATTGCATCAGAGTATGCAACAGGTAGAAATAGTACAATCTGCTGCCACCACACCAATCAGTCTCCTTATCCAATCCCTCGTAAAACAGCTATGTGCACTCCTCGAAAAAGACATGGCGAGAGCCAACCATCTGTACAACACCATTTGTGAGAAACTACATAGCATGCATCTTATTGACGATTCATATGCTATGGGAGAGTTTGAGGCTATGAGAAGTCAGTATCAGCGAGCCCTGTACCAGTTAGTTACGGTTGCAACTGGCTCCGAAATACCAATAACTATACCAGCTTCATGGCCTATCCATCATCCATCATGCTTAGAATGGTCCCGGTATCATAGGGAGTTTGAGGAGTTATACTATATTGCTGGTGGTGGATTTGGTAGTGTTTTCAAAGCCAAACACAGATTGGATGGAGTGGAATACGCTGTGAAGAAAGTGTTCATCAAATCTTCTGATGTCGACTCAATAATGACGCATTTGGCCGAAGTTAAAACACTAGCGAGTTTGAATCATCCTAACATTGTTAACTACAAAGCAGCCTGGCTAGAGCCGATGATAGAATCTACAGTAACTAAAAAGAAACGTAAATATCAGATGGATATGGACAGCGATGAATTCTCAGCACTCAACACCAGTTTGTTATCCACAAACCTTAATTTGATTAAGTCTTTTAAAACTCATAATTCTAAAGAATTGACCAAGCATCGAAGTCAGTCTGATTTCATTATTTCTTTCAAAAACTCCAGCAGCCAGGAGCAATCTGACAATTCATTTGAAGATTTCGAAGAATCCGAAAGTGATGAAGATTCCGATACACCTCAAGAAGAACAAGCGGTTTGCAAACTTTTCGACAGCAAAGAATACGAGAACTGTTCCCGAGTAAACCTAAAATGGGCCACACTGTACATCCAAATGACATACTGCAAGCAGACACTAAAGCAATGGCTGGACGAGCGTAACAATCTAATGTCTACATCCCGGAAGAGTTCCTCTGATCTTTCGACTAGTGATGACTCTGGGTTCGAGTCATCGGACACTAAATACCCTGTAGCCTGGGCGCATATTGATGTGCTGATAGACATGTTTACTCAGTTGGTGAAAGGGTTGAACTATATTCACTCGAAGGGGATAATCCATCATGATGTGAAGCCATCGAATGTGTTTGTGGCCCAGAGTGAGTCGGGTGTGTTAGTGCAGTTGGGAGATTTTGGACTGGCGTGTCCTCTTCAGCAGTCGCATAGCGGGCTGGCGCTCGGCACGCATCTGTATGCGGCGCCGGAGCAGTTGGAAGGGCAGTGTAACCCGAAGGTATATTATCTTTTTACGTTTTATAATTCTTACATGCTTATTTTCTCTTCCAAATTTAAAGAAAATGTCACATATAGGTTTAGGATGCTCCATTTGGCATGACTGTTTATTAAAGGTGCCCAGTTTTTTGCGATTAATTTTTAAATATTGTTTAAGAAATGATTAAGTATTTCTATTTCGTTTGTGGCCAGTGTATCAAGCGTAGGGCGATAAGGCTATTATACTTGTACTATAATAAATACTGTGACAAAATCAAAAAAAAAAATGTCTTATAGGCAAATAATTTTTTTCTAATGCACACTACCTTGTTATACAGTGGGTGTAAAATAGGGCTCTCGGTCGTGTCCGGGTTTCGTGTACCCGTTTCCGTGTACCCGTTTCTTTGCTACCGGGAAACGGGTTTCTTACCCGTTGGAAACGTTTAATTAGGAACCGTGTAATTAAGATACGGATACCCGAGTACCTGTGTCTGATCCGCCCTCAATGTGTAGTGGCAGTGGCAATCTAAAATATAGGTACGATTTTATATTTGAACAAAGTATTGAACCGCATTTAACCTGCAACAAAGAAAATTTCTAGCATGCGTAATTCGTAAAAAACTGCGAATTTTTCGGTAGGTATTGTTTTGTATCACTTTTTACTAATAAAAACATAGGTTTTTCGAATATTCAATTGTAATGGATCCGCAAGACTCAAGCTTGGAAAAGTTTCTAAGTAGATCCGCGGACCCGCGCTTGGAAACGTTTCTAAGTTGGAAACGTTTCTTGGCGTTTCGTGTCGTTCGGGTTCTTAGTACCGCCGGTGCTAAGGATTCGTGTACACGTGTCTGCGGGTAACACGGATACCGGGAGCCCTAGTGTAAAATATAAAAGAAACCCGCGCCATTTCTTTTCTGGCCTAGTTCTACATCCGCAACCACAACCGATAATAGATGGTTCTCGATGATTTTGTTTGGTAATGCTTCCAACATGCCAGTCGAAACTTAATGTGTGTATGTAATGCTACACGTAATTTCAAATATCGATCGCACTTCAAGGTCTCTTGCCTACCTTGAAACGAATTCTTTTTGTTTTGTACCAGTGATGATTACGTGTTATTCATCAAGGTCATTAATGTTAAGTACTACATTTTTGTTTTATTATTGGATTTTGACAGGGAAGAGCCTACTGTGGCTGACAGCCAATTTTTACATTTACTTAGGAATTTAACCCCCTTATTCATATATCTTTAGGGTCTCACCAAACTAGTCGACGCCGTTTCGGCTAATCGCGTATGGAAAAAGCTTTATGTCAACGCAATAAGAGCGAGGACATCGTAAATCGGCTCGGCCCGCGCGAAACGACGTCTTTCGACGGGAAAACGGCGTTTTGCCGTAAAGCTGTTCGCATTCGTACGACTCCGTTTGCAGCCTAACGCACACGTTCGCATTCCTAAATCTCCTAATACCGCCGTACGGTGCCGGAAAGAGTTGAACGGCTCCGATCACGGCCGAGTACCTACGATAAGGACCGGTCAGAGCTGGCGGAAGCCGTTCAGCGTCTTCGACGGCCGAACATAGCTGACGACGGCCGAAAAGAGCCGATGACGGCCGAAGTAGCTACTGATGCGTTTGTATTTATTCATTTGAATTATTACCCACATTAAAATCTGCAATAGATCTGACAACACGAAGTAATACTGTCGTAATCATACACGTCTGTTCAATTTCAAACTTAGTTACTAACGACTAGTCTCCAAAAATGAGATTTACGATTGCCGATCACCCGCTGTCCTATCTATCTGTTCGTCGGACTCAGCGGCTGTACGCGTGCTGTCTGACGTCTCGACGGCAGGACGGAGCACGGGAGAGCCGACCGCCGCTTTACAACTGTTGCGGTAGCAAATCGCAGCCGATCGAGCGTTTCGGCGGCCGTAAGGAGGTTGAGACTGCTTAACGCAGGTGTTCAGCCGCGGAGACGGTCGATCGGCTAAATGCGAATAGTGTGGTGTAAAACACTCTGCGAAAGCCGACTCCGCGTGGATTGGTTTAGTGAGACCCTTATAGTCATTTTGATATGACCGAAAGGGACAAACAATATTTAGCGGCTTGCTAAGTTAGTAGGCGTTTATAATAATAAGGTTAGTCACTATTTCAAAGCACTCGGATTTCTCATAATTATTGCTATCGTTTTCAGAGTGACATGTACAGCCTCGGTATCATTCTCCTCGAGATGATAGAGCCTTTCAGCACCGACATGGAACGGGTGAAGACCATCACAGACCTCCGGAAAGGCCAGATCCCAGCACATCTCACCGCCAACTATCCTAAAGTAGCCCACATCATTGGGAAACTGGTCCAACGACGTCCGGCGAAACGACTTGACACCAGACAACTTCTAGAAGAACTTAAGAATCTGTCGGAGAATAAAGATGAAACTATAAAGTCGTTGAGAGAGGAGTTGGCAGCGAAGGATGATGAAATAGCACAGTTGAGGATGATGCTCGCTAAATTCAGTCACAAATCTTGATAAAACTAAGCAGTTTACGCTAGCTGAATGTCAGGTCTGGGTCGTATTGTTGACGCGCAAAATATTGACCTAGATATGTCTCATTATTTTTTTTGAAAATTATTTTATTTAAAGTAGGAATAGCATGCCGTATTTGCTCAAGTTTCAGTAAATACGACATTTTCAATAGAACATCTTAACAATTCTAACATCCAAGGTCATAATTTTACGCCTCAACATTTTCCATTGAAGTTAATATTCCTGGGCAAAACACAATCACTAAGTGTACTTATGTGTGTGTGTGAGAGTTTTATATGTAAGGTACGCTAGTGATCGGAGTAGGTATTTCGATTATATTTATAAATATACTCTTATAATATATCTGCTTTCTTGCTACACATATAATCAAAAATAAGTAAAACTAATATAAACTTCAATAAAAACAAACTGCCGCAAAGTTTAGTTAAACATAATTTTATAACTCTGACGTATAATTATCATTTCAATACACAGGTACCTATTAAAACCTGAAAGACGGTTTTAGGTGAAAATTTAACTGACTATTGTCGCGATGAACACTTTCTATTTTTATTTGCCTTAGACACGCATTAATATGTAACTGTTAGTAAAGTAAACTACGTATTACATAAATTATGGTAGCTAATATGAATTTAAACCAAATTTCGATCAATCCCGCTCATTTTCGTAGTGATAAATATTTCTGTAACATGTATAGAACTTAACCTTCCTTAACCTTAGGTCACAGTATTAATTATTATTATACTTTTATGATATGTTTATTCTTCGAGTTTATTCACCGATAACGTACTTACCTAATTTGTGAAATAATGTTTTAATTGATAGCTTTTGTAGATTTCAATTTCTATATCTACTTAACCTATGTATGGATGAAATATTTTACCTACTCCGACGGTTGATTTTTTTGGACATTTGCTTTCTGACAATTAATAAAACAACTAAATTTTAAGTTATTGATTTTATTTACAAAAAACATTAACGCATGTTTATAAATTATTGCCTTATCCTAATTATATTTACAGTCTTAAAATAATTCGAATATGGGGCGACCTGAAAGTACCAGAAGCTAGAAATTTAAATGCTTTTTATCAAATATTTCGACTTCACTGCTTATTTTTTCATGTCGAAATTAGTAGTATTATATTTTTAGGAAATGATTGGTGAGATATGTAGATGTACGATTCGACATTGAAACTGTAAACAGTGTAATAGTCATTTCTAATAATTACTTTCGGTACTCGTCCTCAAATCAAAAGCCTTTAAGCCTCACCTGTATTGTCTATGGATAGTTTTTTTAATTCTATATAACACATGACATTGAGCGCGTTATGTCATTTATCATACATTATTGAAAAAAAAATTAAAGACTTATCACTTGAATTCATTTATAGTTAAAAAAAATCGCGTAAGACTTTCGAGCCATAGACAACAGATGAGCCCTTTTTAAATCATAATGAAGGCTAAGCTTCACTGAAGCTAATTTGGTGGTTAAACACCTCAATCTTATCTGCCGTGGCTTTTAAAGTAATTCTAACAAACCATTTACCAATCATAAAACCACGTTACTGGGCGCAAACAGGTCAGAAATAACCCGATTTGTTACTAATTACCAAACGGTCATTTCATTTCGAAACTTTACCTAAAAAAAGTTACGTAATGAAAACATTTGTCTTTGACTTTTTACATCCCAGCTGCACTAGCACGTAACCGTTTAACAGAATTATTCCTTTCTATTTATCAAATATACAAAAGATAAAATGCTCGATTCATAGATAAACGTTATCGTGCTTTACGCTTGCCCAGTGACGTTCAAGCAATTTTGTTTGTCTATGGTTTTTTCAATGGCGCCACAGAGCAGATAAGTTGGGGTTCACAAAATGGCGGCTACAAGATGGTGTCGACCGCGTGGATGACGCCGTTCGTCGCCGGGATGTTGTGCGTGATCACCTGCGCGTTGTTGACCTTTATGCGGCCTGTGGACAGATATTGTAATTACAAAAGGGTCACTAATTAATAAACGCTTGGCGCTCAAAATGTTGAAGTCAAAATGATGTAATGAAGATCTGCTTACGATGAGCGTACAAGCACATATCACCACTACTCAGACTTTTCATAATAATCCGAGTGCTATGGACAAAATTAGTAAGTCACATCATTAACGCCAGAAACATCGTCATTGGACACAGTTTCAGAAGCAGAAACCCGAGAGTAGTCGGGAGTATTCCAATAGCAATTATTGTATCCATTTCTCAGAATACCTACTAACCAGCATCGGTGTTTACACAACACAATCAGCTTTGTTCTCTATTATGACATGAGCGGATTAGGTATAACCTCCTCCATAGAGTCCCTGTTAATAGTTCCATTCGCTCACGCAGCGATTCTCTATGTAGTTGTGTTGGAAAGTTTAAATCCACAAGTCTGAGTCTAACCAGAGCTAAACGCTACTTACCAGCATTCTTCTGTAACGTAAGCGGCGTGGCGTCCTACATATACATAGAGTTCCTGAGTACAACGTTCCCGGCAACACGTGCCGAGACGATACTTCTCAAGTTGTGTTGGGAGAGTTTGGATCCAGAAGTCTAATTCTAACCAGAGTTAAACGTAACTCACCAGCATTAGCTTCTGTAACGTAAGCGGCGTAGCCTCCTCCATGGAGTTCCTGGGTCCTGAGCTGGTAATACCGCATGCTAGCATTGTACAATGTGCTCGGCAACACGTGTCTCTTTTCGGAGTGCGTGAGCTCTGTCGGAGACGATACTCCTCAAGTTGTGTTGGAGAGTTTGGATCCACAAGTCTGATTCTAACCAGAGTTAAACGTAACTCACCAGCATTCTTCTGTAACGTAAGCGGTGTAGCCTCCTCCATGGAATTCCTGGTTCCTGATCTGGTAATACCGTATGCCAGCACTGTACAACGTGCCTGGTAAAACGTGTCTTTTCGTAGTGCGTGAATTCTGTCGGAGACGATGCTCCTCAAGTTGTGTTGGTGTTTGGATCCACAAGTCTGAGTCTAACCAGAGCTAAACGCTACTTACCAGCATTCTTCTGTAACGTAAGCGGCGTAGCCTCCTCTATAGAGTTCCTGAGCTGGTAATACCGCATGCCAGCACTGTACAACGTTCCCGGCAACACATGCTGAGACGATACTTCTCAAGTTGTGTTGGGAGAGTTTGAATCCAGAAGTCTGATTCTAAGCAGAGTTAAACGCAACTTACCAGCATTCTTCTGCAACGTAAGCGGCGTAGCCTCTTCGATAGAGTTCTGAGCTGGTAATACCGCATGCCAGCACTGTACAACGTGCCAGGTAAAACGTGTCTCTCTTCGTAGTGCGTGAGTTCTGTCGCAGACGATGCTCCCCAAGTTGTGTTGGAATTTAGATCCACAAGTCTGATTGTAACCAGAGTTAAACGCAACTCACCAGCATTCTTCTGTAACGTAAGCGGCGTAGCCTCCATAGAGTTCTTAGCTGGTAATACCGCATGCCAGCACTGTACAACGTTCCCGGCAACACATGCTGAGACGATACTTCACAAGTTGTGTTGGGAGAGTTTGACTGATTCTAACCAGAGCTAAACGCAACTTACCAGCATTCTTCTGTAACGTAAGTGGCGTAGCCTCCTCCATGGAGTTCCTGAGCTGGTAATACCGCATGCCAGCACTATACAACGTGCCCGGCAACACGTGTCGCGCTACCAGCGCGCGCGCAGCGCTCTTCTCGGAGTAGCGCGCGAGTTCCGTCGGGGAGACTCTCGCGAACGCCGCGTCCGTGGGCGCAAATACTGTGTAGGTTTTGCTTTCTGAAATGTGAGGATGTATATATGAGAATGGCGAGGACACAGAATTTTTACAATATTTTTGGATAGATGTCGGCATCATAGAACGCTTTGGACGCCTTGGATGTAGTCAATAAAACTCATGAATGTAGAATTAATATGGATTTGACAACGTTATAATAATAGCAAGAACGAAAGGGATGGTCTTATGAAACTTTTTACTAGTGGAAGTGAAAAGGAACGATAATCGTCCGTCCTTATCACTGTGCCACTATTTTTTGTGTGTGTGTGCATTAGATGCTAAATGTAAGTGCCAGACAAATGCGTTGAATACGTCACTAAGTGCCTGTGTGGCACTTTCTTCTTAGTAGTAAGTGACTATGTCTATCCCTCTTAGTGGCACACTATGTGCGGCCCCTCGATAAAACTATATCATAGCTGGGACAGTGGCGATGAAACGTATAAAAGAAACGCGTTGGTATTCCTACTGTCTAAGTTTGTGTCGGTGCATCCTTGCCAGAAGGTAAATGCTCATAATCACCACGCTAGACAAGCGGGTTGGCGATCGCAGTACTGTGTCCACTATGATGCATGATGCTGTTGCTCATCATCAATCTTCGATAATGTCAGTGACTATGATGAGTCAGGGATTGAAGAATCCCTTAGCCAACTCTTACACCACCCACGGGAAGAGTTGGGGTGGTGACAAATGTATCCTTACTGCCGTCACCGCACGGCACCTAGAAATATCTTGTTGATATTCACCTGAGAGAGTGTCGGCAAAACCGCTGGCGTGTATCGCCTTCAGGAACGTTGTGAATCGTCTGTCACGATCAGCCTGTAGAGTCTGGACCAAGTCTCCAACCGGCAGCGGGAACATCACCCGGTCTACAGCATGAGCTATTCCCTGAAAGTGGAAGAAAGAAGCTGTATAGGTTAGAGGCGTCCATTGCAGATCTGTGATCTGAAAAGTATGATGCTCATCTGAAAGTCTTTTCATCATCATCATCATCATCATCATCATCGTCATCATCATCAGCCAATTGACGTCCACTGTTGGACATAGGCCTCCCCCAGAGAGTTCCACAAAGATCGGTCGTGAGCTGTCCGCATCCATTGGACACCCGCAACCTTTACCAGGTCGTCGTCTTTTCATCATTATTCCTCTTTACATTGATGAATTATGATCAATTAGATTCAAGAATCAAGTATGTATATGACCGAAAGGGACAAACCATACTGTTTATCGGTTAGTACCTAAACCGACAACTTAGCAAAGTTAAGAGACGTTTATGAATATGGAGCTAGCAATTTATTTATAATACTTATCACTAACTTAGCCTCTGTACACATGGTGCAAATGATATTTTTTCACACTTATTTGGTTGCCGGCAAGGACATCTTGCGATCTGACCCCAAGGCAGTTGAGGAAACTCAAAGTGAATGATAAAAAATATTCAAGAAGTTCAGTGATTGGTCAAGACAACATACCTGCGGAATATGTATATCCTTCTTCTCATCCAGCACCCTGGCTCCATTGATGGTGGTCACTCGCACCTCGTTCCACTCCACGTCGTGCATGTCGTATTGGTTGACCCTCAGTTGGGTGCCAGCGAGGGAGACACCAGTCATTTCGTCTTGCAGGGAAGCGATGTCGAATGCTCCGGGGATCACGTGGTGCAATAGGAGCTGAACAAGAACAATGATTTCATGCTTAGTAGTATGAAGATAAGGTGTATGTAGTCGGTATATATATATTATATACACACAACACATATATAAAACATTACGTTAAATCCGTGTGCTGGGGCTTAAGCACAGGGCTTAACCCTCTGTTAAAACGGAAGCTCAAAGCTCAAGCTTTTGTTGTTGACAAAATTCTTACATCACACATACTAAATAACATAGTAAATCAGATCGATTCGCGCGATCTCGCCAACTACTACATAAACCCTAGAGGTTTACAGTAGTGGCTTCTTTGTAATCAACTATTGTATCTAATTATAGTGAATAAATAAATTAAAAAACTACTAACTAACTAACTAATATAAGTACTACCTGTACAAGTGTACATATACCTATCGATGTAGTTTTTCCTAAATATTAAACACAGTTTTCTTATATTTTTTATGAGATTGTAACTCTATTCAATAATTGAACATTATTTATTTTTCTAATGAGAATTACTAAGTACTACTCTCTGTTTTTCTTGGAAACTTGGTAGGTACTAGTTGACATACTGATACTGTTGCTGTCTCATACATCTATAATGCTTGTTATTTACTAAACCAAGTGTTATAACATAATTTGAGATGATATTCAGATGGCACGATAGCTACTACCATATCGTCATAACCGGATCAATTAACTGATATACATTTAACTAACACAAAAATAACAAGCATGCCTTAGCTAAGTTATTTAGCTTCCAAATTGAATGCCTTCCCCGTAGTTAAAGCAATAAAAACCCGGAGGTTATCAAGATTAAACGTTAATTTCTTGTATTGAATTAGATTCTACAAATACTTACGCCACTCAGAAGCCTAGGGTTGTCGCGGAACTTCTCCTCGGCTCGGTCCGGTCCACCAAGCTGGACCAACAGTGTCCTAAAGGCCTTGTCAGTCGGCGCAAAAATTGTATAAGGTCCAGTCTCATTCAATATCGTGTCCAACCCTGATTGCTTCAAATACTTGGCGGTAGCAAAGAGCCCGTTTTCCTTCAGTATATCTACTAGACCCGGGTTCGCTTGTCTGGCGAATTGAAGATGTGAACTACCTTCGTCCACGCTTGGAGGAATTGTACTCGAACCGATGACGACTAGGTCTTCCCCTCTGTAGGAAGGAGTGGATGTAACGTAGGATGGAGATGAACTTGGGAACGTATTCCTTGTCGATGGACTAAAGCTGTTTTTAGATGAATACGACGGTGAAGTGGATTTGGCGATTAATCTTTCCGTTGTTGATACAATACGAGTTGAGGGTGTGTAAGTCTGAGTATTTCTCGTTGATTGGGTGGTACTCCTGTAAGATGGTGTAGGCGTTGTGTGTATGATCGGGTTTGTATGGCCGGATGTTCCATGGTTGGACGTGGTGACAAAACTGGAGTAGCTTGAAGGGTGGTGGGACGACTCTGCAATGTAATCAGTACTATCTGTCACTGGACTAGATGTCGTGGAACTAAAAATTGCATTGGATATTTTAGTAGGTCCTGGTAGTTGGATTTCGCCTTTCTTTATCTTGTTTAAAATATTTTCCACTTCAGGACCCTCTTCAGTTTGTTGTCCGTTAGCCTTGACTCCTTTTACTTTGTAAGAACCATCGTCTTGTTCTTCAAGGAATACGAAAGTAACCTTTTTCTTGTTTTGTATAGTGCTCGGTATTTTAGAAACTTCTTCAAGTTTTCCGTTATCGGATTGGCGGATTAATTCAAAGTCGGCGCCGGGTGGTAAAACGCCTTTTGTGAGATCATCGAAATTGATTCTGCTTTCTTTTTGAGGTGCAGCTGAGGACATGATGTGTAAGTTGGATCCATCAGCAGTTATCGCTCCTTTAGGAATAAGATTGGGATTTGTTGTTCTGATCACTTCAAATTTTTGACCATTCAAAGATATCTCGCGGGATGTGAAGTTTTTCTCACTGAAGTCCTCTGGATTCTCGGCTAAAGCAACTTTCAATTGTTTAAGAATGTCAGGTTTTTGAAGCAGCGCAACACTTTTAGCTCTCAAGCTGTCGTCAAAGCCTTTGGTCTCACTTTCTTCCAAAAGATTTTTTATTTCGTTGTAAAGTTTCTGCTTGTCCCGGTCTTGGGGTGGAGCTCTGGTTTTAGTTTGAGGTTTTGTTCTAGTTCTATACCTAGAGGGGGCCGGTGTGGTGGTTGTAGTAGTCGTGGTAGTTGTTGTGGTAGTGGGGTGCTGCTTCTCATACATTTCGACAGCTTTCCTAAATAAATCCGTCTCATGCGCGAGAATTGGCCTGCGCTTTTCCTGATTTCTGTTGTAGAAATCGTCGTAGCGTTCCGTGGTCGAAAATGTTGGAAGTGATTTTGTTGCCTGTTTGCTAACAAATTCCTCGTGAAGTTTTTCTACTTTCTCTTGTTGCTTTTGCTGTTGTTTTTGGACAAATTCTTGATGTTTCTGGATGATTCTCTGGCGCTCTTGGAGTTCCTTCAGTTTCTCGAGATTCTCTTGCGATTGTTGTTCGAAAAAGTTTTGGATTTGGGATGATTGTCCGTTTGAAAAGATTGGGGCTTGCCCTAAAGATGACTGGAAGGGAATCTGGGCATTGTTGAGATTTAGATTCTGTGGAGCGAGATTAGGCGCTTGTTGGATGGTGATAGGGCTTTGTTGGAATGACTGACTCTGTGTAGGAGCTAGAGTTGGTAGGAAAGCAGGTTGAGTTGGCCTCTGCTGTCCAATGTTTACAGTGGGCTGCAGTTGGTTGTTGAATCCAGTAGGAGGCAAATTATTGTGAAGAGGCACGTTATTCTGAAAAGTAGGCAACGTTGGTTGTTGTTGTTGTTGCAGAAGATTATTTTGGGGAAGTGGTCCCAAGTTTTGTTGTTGGAAGTTATTTTGGATCGGAAGTGACGGTGCTTGGTTGAAGAATCCATTGTTGTTTAGAGGCAGATTTTGACCGTTGTTAGGGATGTTCTGGGTGGGTATGATGTTGTTGAATTGTGGGACGTATGGCTGCTGGAACAGGGGTTGTTGAAATTGGGGGATAGGCGTCGGACTGCTGACCAGGCCTCCTTGCTGGAAGTTCTGAAGAGGCGAGTTTAGACCGAATCTAGTTTGGTGCTCGTTGAAGCCAGGATGGCCGAGCGTCGTTTGTCTTCTTCTATCGAAGTCATTTTCTATCTGTAAAGAAGAGAAAAAAAGTTACAAATGAAGATATGCAATGAAATAGGAATAATAATTGTTTCCTAAATTAATTTTAGTTCCCGAAACGTGCCTATCGCAACTCCGTCGAAACAAGCACGCTAATACTTATACGCGTGTTTAATTTCGCTCATGAGCTTAATACAAAAAGACGTAACGGCCTCTCATCTTAACTGGCTAACTTTGATAATTTTAATCAATGACAGAAGGTCCATAATTGCTTAACATACGGTCAGAAGTACCAGTCTATCATCGGTTAATCGCTAATGCTCTGGTGTGAAACAAAATAAAACTGATACCCACCTACGGTGATAATTAAAGTGATTTATAAGCAGATAACACGACACAATTTCTAATTCACATTATTGAGATTTTGCGATGGTAGGTGTTCAAACTGAGCGTGAAAAGAACTCTAACGACTTAACAATAATGGAAATATTTCTTGGACGTATTATTGGCTACTATGATTGCGAATGCACGAAGTGGTCGTTTTTAATGATAAGTACTTTATAATTGAAGTTCAGGTCTACGTAAGTATAGCTGATGAAAAATTAAGTGCACCGATTGGCCATAAAACTTCACTACCTACCTCCTCATAAATAGAACATAGCAAATAAGCGAAAAGAGTAGGTACATAGTTAGAAATTACAAAAAAAGTTACATAGTTTAAGGCCTGAAAACAAAATTTAACGTCATAATTTTTGTTCTAGGAAATTAAACTTTTGGCAGTGAAAAAAGACGACAAATTAAAATGAGCGTTAAAAATACGCGCCAATTTTTTTTTAATTTGCTATCTTTTCCTATTGCTAAAGGTTGTTGGAGAATGTATACCATACTAACTATAGTTAGTTATAGGTATATCTACCACCCACGGGTGATTATTCTGAAAGCCCCAGATTGCTGGCTTACCTTTCTTCCATGTTAATATTTTACACGGGGCCAACAACTTAATATGTGCGCAAGTAAATTGACTGTGAAATACTAAAATAATGACTGCAAAATGCTCGAGAAATATAGTGAGATTGAAATTAAGTCAGTTTTAAGATAAGGCCGAGTTTTAATTGAGTTTTACATAATTTTGCTGCAATTAGAAGTTAGAAGTGCGGTAAAGTGGTTTAAGAGAATACATTAATAGTAAATGTGGTAATTTACGTAGATTGTTTTGTACAGAGTGAACGATATCAAGTGTTACCAAGTAAATTTTTTTAAGTCTGGTATCAAAGTAATAGCATCTTATTATCGGAAATATATTTTGGACACCGCATTGAAGTCTTAGGGTGCGGCTTCACTGACGCGGAGAGGAGCGAAGATGTGCAAATTTGACCAATTACATTCTTCAAATTCAATATTCGAAACACTATCATGCGGTCGCATTGGCTAATTTTGCACATCTCCGCTCCTCTCCGCGTCAGTGGAGCCGCACCCTTAAGCACGCAAACATTTGGGTTGGTGACCGCAAACAGAAGAACGAAACTGAGCTTCGGCTTATAATGCTCGTAAGAACCAAAAATGGCTGAAAACCGAATTTCACGTGTTATTTCTCCAGTGCAGTGAGTATCAGACTTTTTATCTGGTCTATTTTGAAGAGAAAGGTGAGAGCAATTAAATATACTAGTATAAATGCAATGAAGCAAGCGGTCGTTTTTCACTGGCACATACCACTACCCGGTGGTCACAAACGTGCTGCGACCGTAGTCAAGGCAAAAAGTGGTACATTGGCTAAAAGTAAATTTAATCACAAAATGTAATATTTTTCCACTTGTTTTTTCTTACTTATAGTAATAAATTGTTGCAACAAAAAAATCGCAGTCTTTTGAAATTGGTAACACTTCATATCGTTCACCCTGTATGTTACGAAAGAGATAGAATTTAGAAATACGGGAAGTATCTAGCGTATCCGTCTGTATCGTCTACTACTTATTAACCTTTTTACCGCCACAGTCGGTTATAGACGACAACGGAAAATCGTGCCTAAATGATTGCACTAGCCGACAGCTACGCCAATTCAATTTCGTTTAAATAATCGCGTACGCGTGGCGTCCGGAGGTCATCATATTCCTTTGACGTCTGGCGGTGAAAAGGTTAAACCGTTCTTCTATAAACAAAAATATGATTATGGAACATCGCATTTTGACATTTTTACTCTGTTCAATTACTTTACTCGGCCGTGTGGTGAAGGCAGTAAGAATACATTTGTCACCACCCCGACTCCTCCTTGCCGTAAGAAAAGATTGATGATGGGCAGCAGCGTCATCATAGTGGACACATTACTGCGATCGCCAATCCGGCAAGCGTGGCGAATATGGGCATTTACCTTTTAATGCGTTTATACGCATAGTAGATAGGAGAGGCCTACGTCCAGCAGTGGGTTATCATAGGCTGATGATGTATGTATACTCTGTCCAATTGCTTTAATTACAATGTCCTTAGGCACGTCTAGTGATGCATTTAGGGACGTATTTCCGGGATTTGGAGGTACATTAGGTACCCGTTCCTATTACGGGACACAGGTTCTCTGGGTCCGTATACGAGTCCACCAAAACCGTTTTATAGCGTCGTGGCTGAATCACGGAGTAAGTTATCTAATCATTATTTTAGTAATTACAACATACGAAAATGATGGGCATTCTTTTGGCCTAAATCCATCATATTTGACGACAGTATTCCCTTTTCGACTCTCCATTTCATGGAGAGTGTTTTAACTATTAATGGAATAGGTAAGGTAGTAAGAAAACAAGTTTAACAGACGCACAGAATACTAATTGTAATTGCCAACTTTCGATTTTAGGTCCTACGTGTGAATGCGTTCTATACATTCAAACTCATCTTGCATGTTAAAAGGCAGGAATTTATTCTGTTTGACAGTATCATCACGGTTTTTGTATAGGAACCGAATTATTTGTTTAGTCTAATAGAGTAGCTTATATCTACTTAAACAGTTAAATATTTTAATCTCTTGCGCTGTTTTTATTTGACTGATAGAAACCTAATTGCAAAGATTGAAGACTTGGGGACCTTCCAAGTTCTCTAATTCATCTAGAACTTCCTTTCTTATAAACAGTGACCGGAGGACTATTATTGGAAAATTATTGTCCAATCCCATCTGTATATCCTGAATCCAGAACATAAAATATTTAGTTTGGTCAAAGATATGCAATAGCCCAAGAATTGTGGACACCAAACGGTTATATTGAGTGAGACTGTGAAGATTCAAACCCTTAAGCCATCACACTATTATTAGATATTAAGAAGTGTATCGGTTTTCCAGCTTCAAGGTTAAGAGTCTTTAAGCCTTGAAATAAGCGTTGTACAACACTAAATTTAGCCCTGATCACTGCTCCTAATTTTATCGGAATAGTGGCCGTGTGGTGACGGCAGTAAGAATACATTTGTCACCATCCCAACTCCTCCTTCGGGTGTCGTAAGAGTCGACTAAGGGATTGACCATAATTTGACAAAATATTGATGATGGGCAGCAGCGTCATCATAGCATAGCGTGGACACATTACGGCGATCGCCAATCCGCTAGCCTAGCGTGGCGATTATGGGCATTTACCTCCTAACGCGTCTATACGCATAGTTGATAGGAGAGGCCTACCAGCAGTGGACTATCATAGGCTGATAATGTGATAGCCCATATTTTTACTTTTACAGTACCTAGGTACCTATGCAGCGTTTTGAGGCCGAAAGCTAAATCTACCTGGCCGAAAACCGCCAAACTACCTTGAAAAATTTCCCTTTCATCCCCTAGTTCTCACTTACGTACCAAACGACACACGTACCAGACCAGATATGGCGACCTAAATACTGCACATCGTGCCGCTCGAGTGAGATGAAAGTGCATTCCGCCGCGGAGAGATGCGCCCGCGCCGCTATTATAGTTTAATGTCGGACCTTTGCGGACACTACTGTTTCTTGTATAGACTCTAGTACACTAACTAGGTTAGTGCTGAAATAGATATTTGTTTCTATTATACATTTAAATGAGCAATTCTTGAGCTATAGGTACAGGTGTAGTGAGAAATTACTTGCCTTCGGAAACGTTCGTAAACACATGCTGTTTCAGGCAGTGTCACCGAGTCTGACTGAAGTAGCATGACAGCTATTACTGTCAGTCTCAGTGAGATAGACTGAAACAGCATGACGTTGACGAACGTTTCCGAAGGCAAGTCATTTCTCACTACATCTGTATAGAGTTGCCATCAGGGTGCTTAGACAAGTTGCCAATCGCTAACGCTTAATCGTCAATCGTAAACGAAAGGCAGCTAACTGTCTTTGTCGCACTAATATGAAAGAGTGACAGAGAGGGAAAACTACGATACGCTACTAAGCGCTAGCGATTGGCAACTTGGCTAAGCATCCAGATTTATCGTAGCGTCCGTTGCGACCATAAACATCTGAGCTCTAGTATCATGGCGTGAGACTGCGGGTCGGTGGTCAAAATAAATTTATCTGATACCTTCAGAACGGCAAGCAAACAATGGAATAAAAATAAGTCTAATGAAAAGGCATATAAAAACGTTACGTTGTACAGTCGCCATTATATATATCGAAGCGGCCACGGTGAACAAAAATATCTGAACAAGCCTTATTTGCTATACGTATATATTTTACGATAGAGGCGAGTTCAGATATTTTTTTTGCGACGGTACAAAATATTTACCGCGGTTACCACGATAGTTATTTATGAAATAAAACTATTGAAACGGATTTACATCGTGTATTAAATACATGCCGCTTTACAGGGTTCTTGAAATCCTGACGAGTCTCCCTCGTGGGTAGACCAGGCACATGCTATACGACCACGAACCCTTTTCGTTTCTTAATGAACAAGTTGAATTCTTCACAATTATAATAATGTAGGTACCTAATCAACATGGGCGAAGACAGGCTCTGCTAATCTTTACAGCCATCAATCAAGACAAGATTATGAATGGAACGACCTTAAAAGGTTGTTGAATAATCTTTAAATTCCTTTCTTTGAGTTACATAACGGTTCCCACAAGAATTCGCGTGGTTTTCATTTTGATGAGTTTTATGTAACTTTGAATAAGCTTTGTTGTTCTGTTACATCTGTTATAAGTCGTGATATTTGTAAGTAGGTAAAATCTGTTTGAAGAAATGAGTGACAAGATCCTAGTATAATAATTAACGTTTGTTGCTTAAAATGATACTATTTAGTATAGTCCATTTCAAATACGAAGGCCCGATGCCACTCGAAACTTTTGTTATTTAATTGGTCCACTACAAATTGTCACGTGTGGTACACCGATATAATATGCATAAAATATTACGCCACAAAAGGGCCTGGCCAGGTTTCTTTTGTTATCACTGATCGTATTGCTGACGCCTAATGACTTTGTTAAGTGGAATCGGGCCTTCGTATTTAAAATGGACTTTACTTACTTCATTGGCTCAGAGACCCAAAGAGGATCTTGGCATCTGATACTAGAGAATAGAGAACACTTCGCTCTGTTCTGCGCAGCGCCATAGGCACGTCATTACGAGCATAGATAGAGAATACTAACCGTACCTACCTACTCCAATTCGATTAAAAAAAGGCTAGTCTGCTCCAAGTTGTGTATTTTCCGGACATTGACATTTTAAGATTAAAGGTGTAGTACATTACCGTAGAGGCCGAAGACATGGATAGGTCTGAAGCGGGCAACCCCATATTTCCGGCCGAGGTATGTATACTTAGTGCTTTTCTTTAACTTGTAATGAAATAAACAACAAAAACATCAAAGTTTTATTTTTTTATTTATATTCATAGTGGCAGATTGGCATGATGCCTGTGCCACAAATTCATGTGGAATGGAATTAAAAAAGAGCACATAGCCGGCCTAGGCCATCAAGATTTGTATTAAATTCCATTAACGACACGTTGTCATAGAATAAGTAAAGGTACTACAAAGTACCTGAAACGTTATACTTCGCAGATTATTATAAGGAATATAATAATAAGATCTATTTGATTGCCTGTTTGAGAAAATTTAATTTAACTACTAACTTAATTATTCTTCATAAAGTTCAACATACCTCTGCCTCAACTATTGATATTTTTATAAAGGTAGAATGTGGGTAGAATGATCCAATGCTTGACACTTTTAGGTGACATGTACCAGTGTTGAACACATCAATTAGACCTAAGAACCTGCGGTTGTAATTGACTGTTGCATAAAAAATGTCTAACTTAGCTTTTCATCATCATCATCATCATATCAGCCGAAAGACACTGCTGAACATAGACCTCCCCCAAAGCTTGCCGCAATGACCGGTCCACTTAGCTTTTAAATAGGAATTAAATGTAGGTACATCATTGGGTCCATTACTGATGCCGTCAGCCTAACAACATTAAATGATCATCAAAGCAGTATTGTTCATGATTTTACCTATTAATTATTATAGTGATATTTGCTCTGACACTTCATTATTTATTACTATACAGAGACTGCGGAAACTGAAGGCATCTGGTCAATAAGGCACGCGTATACATCTCATGCGCCTTCAGTTTCCGAACAAACTTTAGCTCGGGCCTTTTAATTTTGTCGAATAACTTTCACTCGATTATGCTTCCATTTATCATTGAACATTATGTTCGTATTGTAATAATTTATTACTAATGTATTGTAAGACAACGTGGGAAAACCGCCGACAAGATGAAATGTATGGATAACTGGGTACATTATGTTACCCAATATTTCGGATATGAACACATCCGATACCTATAGGAGAATTTAATTATTTTTATTATTGTTTATTATTATTTATTGGGTATTTATTTTTATGTTTTTACTTTATTGATTTGGGAAACAAACAGCATACAATCATTCTTATATAGGTAGTCTACAAAAGCATGTTAACACATTAGCCAAAACAGTTTCTACTGAAAGTTAATACATAAATCAAAAATTTAAGTATATCATTCAACAAAAGGGAAAAGAAAAAAAAAAATCTATTAAAGAAATAGGATACAATTACAAAAAAAATACGTAATTAAAAAAGCCGATATACCAGACAACTTCTATTAATGTCCCCAAGTAACCTGTCCAATTTAACCGAAATTAAAAAAAAAACACTCTGTACCTGTACCGACAAAGTTATATTTATATATTTCTTGGCCACATTGTACCCGCTATAAGGGATGTTTCGTAGGTGTACATTGTTAGTCAAATTGAAATGGGGAATAGGTGAACCCAAATACCCCGTTATCTATATAAAAACGTCCTCTGAATATTATTTTTCCCCTCACTAGCTCGTAAAGCGCTCGTTTATCCTTTAATACGAACGTGTAAAAACGCATATTATTCACTTGTGTGGCAAAGTAATGACCTTGGAGCGTAGCGCGAAGTAGCATTCGTTTAACAAATAACAAAACGTAAAATGCTCATGGAATTCGTTCCATATTAATGATAATTAAATAATTTGTTTGATAATTTAGTGTAAAATACAAACCTTTATAGTATAATATGATGTTTTTAACACATAAATCCTAAAATTCCATAAGTAACAATTGTTTTAGTGAATGATGATAAGATGACTAGATGCAATCACAAAACGCAGAAAATGTCAACATTGTCAATGAATATTATAGGTTATAATCTTTATTCACCGTTCACCGACTGGAACACGCATAAAAATAGTAAACTAAACAACTTTCAGAGTGTTCTGTTATAATTTTGTAAAAATAATGAATGAGAATGATTTAATAATGCATTGGCGTTGATGTGCACCTACAGGAATGTGTTAAAATCGTGCTGCCTTTACTTTTTCGTGCTAAGTTTACCGCGACAAAATCTTGCATTAAATACATGATGCATTTCGAAAATTATTATCACTAACCTGATGATAATTGTAATGTGAACAAATAATTACCTTTTTTTGAGTTTCCTCCCTATAGTGAGGGGAAAAGTTTTGTGTTACACACGGGTGCAAATGTATTTTACTTCTCGTATGTTAAAACACTCGCTGCGCTCAGGATTCTATTTTAGAACCGCTTTCAACTATAGAATTCTTTCGCTTGCTCGTGTTTCAATTTCATACTCGCGGGTAAAATACAACTTTGCACCCTTGTATAACAAAATTGGCCATTTGTAATACCACCTCGGATTTTGGTGAAATAGGTCTTTTGGTTTGGTTATGATTAATTGGACTGTGTTATGGAATAACAAACTAAGTGACAAAATCGAAAAAAAAATGTTTTAAATGCAGGTCGAATATCGGTATTACAATCTATGTAATCCACAAATTTTGTATCCAAAACCATGTCTTAAGCCTTATTATAAGAGGTAGAATTAAGCGACACATTAAAATATCTTAGGGCTGAGCGCTAATCAATTACGTTAAAAAGAATGAAGCGCCAAAGTTTCGTTTACAAAATAGCAGTGTTTTACCCTACAATAAAACACATATTAAGCGAAACACCTTATTCGAAACCTACATTAATATTTGAGAGAGGCAATCTTGTTTACTATGACGTGACGGTTGCTGATTTGACTATACTCTACTCTTTTTACCCCCTCTATCAGTTTCCCGTTTGTGCCACCAGGGTACCAGGGTAGGGATGCCCGCTCCCTCGTCATTGGTTCTCAAATTTAATGTTTTATTTACACGTTTTGCAATGTTTCACCAAAACAGTGATATAATAGATAGATAGATACACCACCGTCACTAAAACTTACACAAAGGTGAAGTGAAGTGAAAGTGCTAAGATTTGTAGTGAGTTAGTGAAAAGTAACTGTGAGAGTGGAACATTGCATTTTAACCGCCAGGCAGGATTATAAAGTGTAGGTTTCGAATAAGGTGTTTCGCTTAATATGTGTTTTATTGTAGGGTAAAACACTGCTATTAAGCTTCTGCACCGTTATTCGAAACCTACATTAATATTTGAGACCTGTCTGTTATCGCCTGGTGGCAAGACACCAATGTGAATCATGTGAAAACAATTAGGTAAAGTTACAGTCACATTCGTGTGTGATAAGAATAAAAATGTTCTTTTATATTATGATATATGGATTAAAACACATAATATACAATAATACTGTTTATTGAAAAACAACTTTAGCATACAATAATACTGAAAAACAAGCTTATTTCGACTTAATCTAGGCTTGTATTAAACCTGAATACATTGTTACATATGTAATTATGTATCTACAACCGACCAAAATCAATTGTAATAATTAACTGGTGGTAAGTCAAAAATGACCCAATGTAACATTGGATTTTTCAATTATGTTGTATTGTAATTTATTATAAATAAATCAATTAAAAATGTATCTATTTTTTATTGATTCGGTACCCTTTGCTCCTAATCTATAAGATCTTCTTACAATTATTTTTCAAATTGAATAATCAACGGGAGTAAAACATTCAGTTACAGCTAAGACGGGTGCTGATTGTCGAATTTCTCTACAGCAAACGTTAGAAAAAGTGTTTTATGAGCGTCAGTTATCGCGAGCTAAGATTTCATCCAACGGAAGGATTTGTACCAAATTTTTCGAAGCTACTGCAGGATGCACTAGCTACCCGGACTAGCTTGGATGCCCGCGTCATTGTCAGACTTACAAATGTCACCATACCAAATAATATAGGGTCCAAGTCCATATATTTTAAGTTTTGAGTTAAATGCAAACAAATAACCGTTTTTAATTCAATAAATTAATAGGGTTTCCTGATTTTGAGTTAAATTCTAGCCTTACTGTATTTAATTCATAATTCATTTATTGTATATAATCATGTGTTACACAAGGTCTTATTGTATAATAATAGTATAGTTCACATGAACCCTGTTTGGGTATTGGTAATTTTACACATTTAACTAAAACTATACATAACTAAAATTAGATTCTTGCAACGTGCTCTTTTAATGTACTTAACAGAACGTACATAGTAAATTAAGTATTAACATTTACAATAACGGCACAATCAGTTTTTGACCCAGAAATTGGCCAAAATATTATTGATGTATAAGATACAATACAGTCGTTTTTATTAACAGATAGTAAATTAAGGTCATATACCCTATGACCTGAACAAACAACAATAAGATAGGCAGGTTTTGAACATTCCTAAAAGCTATTTTCATTGATGAGTACCACCTTTTTTAAGCAATTCTACTAAGGTACCGGTATCCCGTATAGGTACGTCTTTACGTTGTTTACTTTTGAAGTTTCATTGGAAATAGCCTTTCATGAATATTTTACAAGCGTATTTGACGCTAGGTTGACCTGCAAATTAGGGTCTGTTAAGGTAGCAATCGCAGATTTGTACACTTAAATGGTCGAATAGGACAAACTTACTTTTTGATGCAGGTCAATTATTTATCTAGCAAAATCGGCTGCTGAGGGTGTGTTCACATTAACTACCACGAGCGACCACACGACCATAAGCACCACTTATACTAAGGGTGTTTATAAGTTTTTAACGATGATTTTCGCCAGCTAGAAGTAATAAATTCTTTTGTTGTTGGGACCAATTTTCTATGCTTTCTGTCCATCCCCACATTATCCTGCTTCTAGCATCAACTCCTGAGCCTGGGACGGGGGATGACCTGAGGCTGTGTCTATCAGGGCCTGATCTAGAGTAAGTACAAGTATTGTGAATGGTGGGGCAAGGGCTCGATTTTTGAGATCAGCTCTCCAAAAAACTATCGGCCACAGGGGGGCTACGATCAGGTAAATTCCTAGAGCTGTAGTCATTGCGTGTGCTAATACTTGAGGTATAAAGAATGGTGGTGGGAATATCCAGGCTAGCTGGTAACGCCACGTTCGACTGAATGCATTGTGAAACTGGGCTTGACGATCTGCCGCGTTCAGTGATACATAATTAGGCACTTCATACACGCCCTTGCCGACACGAGGTGTACTTCCGGCGTGTCCCATTTCGAGAATATTTTCACTGTTATTATGGGTAGGAGAAGGAGATTTCACTCTGAAACGACAGGCAGGCGAGACAGGCGGTCTGCTTCGCAATCGAACTTACCGGAAGATAGTGAGTTAGTAAATTAATGTTGTACTGGTCTACTTGATGAAACACCTTGTAGCATAGATTCATTAGGGAGGATGACAGAGTTCCCCCTTCGTTCCTCACGAAGGCAACTACAGACTTGTCGTCGCTTTGTGTCATGGAAGAGTTTGTTAGGTAATGGCAAAACATTTTAGGGCATTTAGGATCGCGAGCATTTCTCTTTGATTTGAATGGAGACTTGACTCTTCTTGTCCTATCTTCTTATTGCCCCCATCATTTTTTATTTTCATTGTTTATCCACAATGATAGTTCGAGCAGCGCTTCCATTAGTATATATAGGGAACCGACAATATATGGACTGGTGAAGGGGAGTCGCACCAAATGCTAACAGGGCTCTGTGATTGAAACGGCCACGGAGTACTGGAAAGCGGACAAAGTTTAGGGAGCCCACAATACTTTGAATTTCGTTTGTACAAGTGGATTTTCGATTCAAAAACGGCATTTATTTTCAGGGCCCAGCATTTCTTTAATGGGAAGTACTTTTTGTTGGCATGAGGATACCAACAATTTTTCAGGTATTCTATGGCCCTCCGAGGGGTAAGGATAGACTTAACATGATTGACCTGCCAGCCCAAATGTTCTAGAATTTGCACTGTTTTGAAGGCTTTTCGTGATAAAGGCCGAGGTTCCGATTTGCTAGGAGAAAAAAGTCTAAATTAACTAAAACTCGAAAGGGCTGGGCAACCCAATTGGTCAGAAATAACCTTAAGCAAGCAGGTCCTCTGCAGCTGTTGAAAATCAGACTGAAACAAATTCAGACTGGCTGGCTGCGACAGGCAGATGGAAATAGGCGTTTGACAGATCTATTTTTACTAGCAAATCTGAGGGCTGAATGAACTCTGAAATTCGGTGAAATTTTCACCAACTTGAACTTTACGATCGGTAAGTATAGAATTAAGATTTGAATATTGGACGTTAAGATCAGTCGCTTTTTGGGATTAGAAACATCGGCGTGACAAAAACTAGGAGTGTAATATATAGCACGCCCGTCTCAATAATTCTTTGAATTGTTTCCTGCATTTGGCAATGCTAACGGGGGCCTTAGGTAAAACGAATTTCGAAACGATTTAATCAATTTTAATAGTGAACGTGGAATATTTAATGATTCACATCTTTCCAAAAAAATAAAAAAATAAAAACTGACCCGCTCGAAAACTGTTGCAGTCAGAATTTCCTCTTTTGATTAAAGTCCCTGCGTGGGAAGTTTTGACCTAGTCGGGTAGTGATTTTATAGGCATTGGGGCCTTGGGGTCTCGGGCCCAGGCTACGCTGGCGAGGCTTTCCCTGACCTTGGCTATTTGCAATTATTCTGGATGGGCGAAAGGGATCGCGCCAGCCCATTGGTAAAAAGTTATAATTGCCTTGCGCAGGCAATTTTAAGAAAAGTCGAGGTATATTCATAAAGCAGCTTGACTCGTCATAAATACCCTGTGTGTACCCTTTTTGAGCATTACTACCCAGATCAGCACTTGCTTGCGCCACAGGCTTATTTTGGGTTGGCGTTCAGACCAGCGACAAAGTTTTTGTAAGAAAGGTCAAGGCATATTCATGAAGCAGTTACACTGGTCATATATGCCCTGCGTGGGCCCTTTTTAGGAATAACTACACAGATTAGCACATGCTTGCGCAGCAGGCTTATTTTGGTTTGGCGGTGAGTCCGGCCAAAAGTTTTTGTAAGACGAGTCTAGTCATATTCATAAAGCAGTTAGATTGGTCATAAATACCCTGTGTTGGCCCTTTTTGAGCATTACTACATAGATTAGCACTTGCTTGCGCAGCAGGCTTATTTTGGGTTGGCGGTCAGATCGGCCAAAAAGTATTTGTAATAAAGGTCTAGGTGTATTCATAAAGCAGTTAGACTAGTCATAAAATACCTGCATAGGCCCCGTTTGTGAGCATTAATACACATTAGCACTTGCTTACGCAGCAGGCTTATTTTGGGTTGGCGGTCAGACCGGCCAAAATTTTTGTAAGAAAGGTCTAAGCATATTCATAAAGCAGTTAGACTGGTCATAAATGCCCTGCGTGGGCCTTTTTTGAGCATCACGACATAGATTAGCACTTGCTTGCGCAGCAGGCTTATTTTGGGTTGGCGGTCAGACCGGCCAAAAAGTTTAGGAAATGTCACAGTGTTTTTCTAATAAAAGTTATGTGAGCTCGGGGTATCTTTCTTATGGACTCTTTGACACTTAGGCGGCGGGGGATACAATCTCGTCTTTGTCAGATAAGGTCAGCGCGGTGACGACATGTTAGTTGCAATCATTACAGATATATTGATTTAAACTCTCACGATTATCACTCGTACCTATTTTAAGACCAGTTTGTCGTTAAAGCATCATTAGGGATCTTATGAAAACTACCCTCCATAAAAGATCTGATTTTATTTTCTAACGGCTGAAAAGACAGCTCATCAGCAGTACGAGACCATGCTATTAATGCGTCAAAAACATAAATTCTTTAATTAGTCATTTGTCTCGAGGCCTACAAAGGCCGGTTGGGAGCAGCAAAGCTTATGTACCTCTGAATATCGGACGCTTGTCCAGTTTTCGGAATCAAAATGTTGAACAGAGATTATAAGGTCAACATGAGCAGGCGAGTATTTTGGAAGAACGGACGGTTCTTCTAAAACATCGTTAAATGCAACTTTAGTGTCAAACCATTTTCTTTAAGAACAGTGGGTTCAAATTTCTTCAGCCTTGTATATACGAGTATCTCGCTGCTCAAGTTGCCCTCTAATTCATCTTCTTATTTGCCTGAGAAAGGTACATTACTCATGGATTGCAACATGTCACTAATACAGATCTGGATACCGCTAACCTTCTATGGCATCGTTACGCCGCCTTCGGCTCCCATGCCGGAGTAGGTATAGTCTTGAATCGGACGATGAGCTAGTGCTTGATGCACTAGATATGTCCGTCATTATTTTGCAAAAACTCTGCAAAATAAAATAAGATTAGTAACAAATTTTTACATTCGAACGGTAAAACCGTTAAGACTTTAAAATATATTTCACTTACAAATTCCAGGAATTTGTGACTGAACCGTACGTCTCGGTAAACGACTAACTTTACCTAACTTTACCTAATTGTTTTCACATGATTCACATTGGTGTCTTGCCACCAGGCGATAACAGACAGGTCTCAAATATTAATGTAGGTTTCGAATAACGGTGCAGAAGCTTAATAGCAGTGTTTTACCCTACAATAAAACACATATTAAGCGAAACACCTTATTCGAAACCTACACTTTATAATCCTGCCTGGCGGTTAAAATGCAATGTTCCACTCTCACAGTTACTTTTCACTAACTCACTACAAATCTTAGCACTTTCACTTCACTTCACCTTTGTGTAAGTTTTAGTGACGGTGGTGTATCTATCTATCTATTATATCACTGTTTTGGTGAAACATTGCAAAACGTGTAAATAAAACATTAAATTTGAGAACCAATGACGAGGGAGCGGGCATCCCTACCCTGGTACCCTGGTGGCACAAACGGGAAACTGATAGAGGGGGTAAAAAGAGTAGAGTATAGTCAAATCAGCAACCGTCACGTCATAGTAAACAAGATTGCCTCTCTCAAATATTAATGTAGGTTTCGAATAACGGTGCAGAAGCTTAATAGGTAAATATACATTTTTAAATATGTAAACGAATTGAGCGCCTAAATTCAATATCGAATTAATTCCACATGAAAAATTTGTTGTTACATATCTTGAATCTCACGATCGAGTCAGCCTCCTTAGCCTAAGTTGGCAGTGACCCTGCCTACGAAGCTGGAGGTTCCGGGTTCGAATCCCGGCGAGGGCATTATTTGTGTATTTATTTATCATAATAATTTGTTCCTTGGTCATGGCTGTCTATGTACCTATATGTATTATTTAAGTATCTATATGTATCTATCAATTATATACATATAGATACTCACTCATTATAACAGGTAAGGATTGGGAATCAACACGCATCCACGCAGAACTCGCTCTAAGTGTCGTAATGTCGTGGCTCGCTAACAACTATCTAACACTCAATGTCGTCAAATCCCATTTCATTACTTTTGCCTTAAAAGAACATCTCCAACCTCCGATGAACACATACTTCCTCAAAGCTCATAATTGCGTAAATCCGTCCCCAAACTGCACTTGCTTGTGCCTGTCCAGAGCTAGTACTATAAAATACCTGGGTTTTTATATAGACGATAGACTAAACTGGTACAAACATATTGAATCTTTAACACCGCGAATTAGAAAACTTATATATATATTTAAAAATCTAAGGAAATCAGCCGACCAAATGACCCTTAAAACCGTCTACTACGCGATGTGCCACTCCCTTTTCACTTACTGCATCACCATCTGGGGCGGTGCACACAAAACGTCCCTACTCAAGCTTGAACGTGCTCAAAGAGCCGTTCTAAAAGTTATGCTGAAAAAAGATTTTAGATATTCGACCACGCAGTTATACCAGGACGCCGAGGTACTGACGATAAGACAAACTTTTATTCAGCACACTATACTCCATAAACACAAAGAAACGCCATATAATGGAGAAAACATAATTAATCAAAGGCGTAGAAACCACAAAGTATGCCGAGTAGAAAAATACAGAACCTCTTTTGCAGCTCGCCATTACCGCCACACAAGCATACGTCTTTACAATTCTGCAAACAAACAACTCAATATCTATCCCGTAACATACTTCAAGTGTAAAAATATGGTAAAAAAATGGTTACAAAACCTCAACTATGAGAACACCGAAAAAATATTAATCGGCGAAAGACAATAAATCTTTGACAATACCTTTTATCGAAGTTCTGGCGCCCATACTTACAGTTCCATTTACATTACTTACTTATAAACACACCTACAATCTAAATATTCTGCACATCATAATCCACAAGCACACTACACTACACAAATAAGTTTTAAAACTGGGGGTAGAGCATTAATTAGTATAAGTTATTAAAATAGGATTAGGCTTAGTAAAACCGGCCCATAAAACACAGCTATGCTAGTTTATGGGCTGGAAGAGTAATTTAAGTTAGTGCCCCTTTGGCTACTCATGCAAACTGTATAGACTGCATCGGAAATGCTCGATTGCGAGGAGGAACGGATCCTGAGATACAGGGTTACCTAGTTTGGGCACTCGAACCACTAAGCAAACGAACATCCGACAAACAATTCCATGTTACAAGTAGCGTAAGGACATTGTACTGATTTATTTATTATTCTTCAAATAAACATTATTATATATCGTCGCCTGGTACCCACAACACAAGCCTTAATTGAGCTTACCGTAGGTCTAGGTCGATTTCCCCCCGTGGGGTGCCCACCTGGTCGTGGTGGAGGGGCTCAGTAACCGTGGACTGGTCACCCACGGTGAAGCGAAGAGGCACCCAGGGCCGGCCAGTTTTGGGCCGCCGGCTGGCCCGAGGAGGACGCTCCAAGCGGGCTCACCGAGCCCGCTTAGGACGCGTGGAGGTGGACCGCAGAGGAAGAGGAGTGTCGGTGTTGTCGTTGCCGCTCTCCCTATCCTCTGCGGCCGAGGTGGGATCGCAGGGGGAGAGGCGTGATGGTATTACGGAGCGCCACTCTCCCTACCCCCTGCGACCTTGGCGGGGCCGTTCCGCCGTAACGGCGTCGGTGGGGCTGCAGAGGAAGAGGAGTGTTGGTGTTGTCGTTGCCACTCGCCCTATCCTCTGCAGCCGAAGTGTGGTCGGCGGCATAACCATAGACCTTATATGCCGCCGGGTACCGGGAAATATTCCGGCACCCAAGGTCTCCTTGTGGCGGTCTCGGGAGGGTCCGCCACAATACATAATGGAGACCGAGGAGGAAGGCGCACCCAACCATCTGGCGCGTCCAGCGTGGAGGGTCTTCGGACACCCGCGATGGAGCTGCTCGGAAGCAGCTGCCGCCGGCGGGGTTGCGAATGTAAGCGAGAGCGTTCTCGTAACCCCGCCAAAAAGGCGACGAGGTGGCATATGGGGGGGTTTTTTAGTGGGTATACCGTAGGCCCCATTATCCGCTTAACGGGAGTCCCACATAACCGCTCGGGTCCCCTCCCGCACCCGGGCGGTATGCGTAAAGCATTTCTCCCCTCCTAAACAAAAAAAAAAAAAAAAAAAAAAGGTCTAGGTCGATTTGTATAAGATGTCCCAAGATATATTTTTTTTAATTTGCTCAATTTTGTTACAAACGGTGAATCAAGCGCCAAAATATATATAATATATTTAGAACTAAAACACGATTCTTGACAATTTAATTGTACACCAAACGTTAATAACCTCTATTATCGCTTGTTGATTTCGCCAATGCGATATCGCGTGGCAGTTAGTTACGTTTATGGCCGCAATGCAAGTAATCTGCAGCCGATGCATCACCGTCAAATTCAGAAATGTCCAGTTTTTGCTGCATATGAGGTATTAGCACAGTGAACGGTGAAACTGATCGGTTCTCAGAATTGAGATAAGCGCAACTTATCCTTACTATTTTCTCAATGTTTAAGCTAAAAATTTACGATATTTTGCTATCACGTGCCGTATGTTTTGAGCTTCGCACTTTTCACTCTCTAGCTTATTCACGTAAGTGTCTCTCATTATCTGGCTCGGGAAAGAAGACAAACTCATTCGAGAAGTGATCGTATCACTGAATGACCAAAGAGTGGCCAAAAATAAGTGCTTTCCCGCTGCTAGTGAGTTTTTGACAGCAATATAAGCCTCTTAGGGGAATTTGTTAGTAATAAGTGCAAGTTTCAGAATTTGTAGTTCTAATGCGAACTGCGACCATATATAACATGGACGTCTAACGCCAGCTCAAAAATGCCCCCAAAACCAATTGTTCAATTGTGCCAAGATGGGCAGGACATAGCGCATTTCTCAACACCGCGCATATTTCGGCGCAACATCTTTGACAAACTTTTATAGAATATAGCCAATCAAAACTTTGATGGACCAATCACAACTAAATTTTAATGGCGGTTTAAGGTTTTATAGGTCGATATTGAAATTCATTACCGTGATGTATTGAAGAGGGGGTGACACTTGTCAACTAAAATTCAGGACCGCTTTTGAAAGGCACTTTAGTATGGCGTGCGGCTTTCATGTTTTATTTGTTCGTAGAATGCGAAGAAGATGCGATTCGAGTGGTGAACAATTTAATATATGCTGCGAAGATGAGTTTGCGATGTGATGATCATATTGCGAGCGTGCTACTGCGCTTGCGCAGTTCGGAAACTTCCATAAACGTCCTAGCCACTCACATGCTTTGATTTTTGCGATAGACTCTATTTCTATGTAAAATAAGAGTGACAGCTCTGCCCTGCTAAGCATAATAGGGATATCTAAAAATAAAATTGAATGCAAACATGCACCTTAAATTCTATAGCTGCCGATTCCATTTCCAAATGCCTCTATTTTTAAGATATCGCTATTATGCTTAGCAGGGCAGAGCTGGTAACCACAGTTACCAAAAGCAATTGAGTGGCTAGGGGACCTATTCTGAGTCCCAAAACCTCCCACAGGTAGCATTGTACCGAGAAGAAATTTCATTAGTTGCGATACTTGCATAGACAATGTTCTCGGGAATCTCAATTTAACAAATAATCTAATCAAGCCACGTACTAGATACATGCCTTATGAGTTATACAGGGTGGTCCAAACCTTGACGTCAAAAAATTTTTTTTAGGTTCCCTACGTCATGGGCTATCAGAATATACCCCATGTATGTTAGCCGATTTTTTGTAGTTTTCGAGTTATGAATTTTTGAATTTTTTTTTTTTGAGAAATTCTGGAATGAAGGAATTTATTGATAAAAAAAAAACTATTGGGTGTTTTTATATTTTCTTTTTGTAAAAGTGTTACTACAAATAAAGCATTTACTGACAAAAAAATTAGCGTCCTCACTTTGATACAAGTAGGATAAAAAATACCAAATTCCAAATTTTACGTTAAAAACGCATCAAAATAGCATTAATGTACGTAAATAAAAAAAATAAAACATATCCCAAGGATTTTTGGTAATCTAAAGACTGCCCTAGACCCTAACCCCTCGTAAAAGCAAAAAAAAAGTGATACTTAATGATGAGGATTTTTCGGAGTAGTCGGTCAAATAAACTAAAAAAAACTTCAATATTTTTAATTTAAAAATAAAGTAAAATTTCGTCTGTTTTGTTGTTCTTATCAATAAACAAAGACAGAAAATACCACTAAAACTCAATTTGTGTAGTTATCCAAGTAATTTTTTACTACTTTAAAATTTTAAGCTTTTTTAAGTTTATTTGACCGACTACTCCGGAAAATCCTCATCATTAAGTACCACTTTTCTTTTGCTTTTACGAAGGCTCAAGGTCTAGGGCGGTCTTTAGAATACGAAAATTCCTTGGGCTATGTTTTTTTTTTATTTACGTACATTGAATGCGGCTTGAGCGTAAAATTTTGAATTTGGTTTTTTTTTATCCTACTTGTATCAAAGTGAGGACGCTAATTTTTTTGTCAGTAAATGCTTTATTTGTAGTAACACTTTTACAAAAAGAAAATATAAAAAAAACCCAATAGTTTTTTTTTATCAATAAATTTCTTCATTCCAGAATTTCTCAAAAAAAATTTTTCAAAAATTCATAACTCGAAAACTACAAAAAATCGGCTAACATACATGGGGTATATTCTGATAGCCCATGACGTAGGGAACCTAAAAAAAATTTTTTGACGTCAAGGTTTGGACCACCCTGTATTTACTGCCTTGTTTACTTATTTACGATTTAAAATAATTATTTACAACACATTTTTATAAGTTCTCTTGGAAACATTCTCAATGAGAACTTACTCTTAAATTCTCATGAATTGGCCCGGCTCGTACCAATTCAAATTTTCGGAAATTTCCGAGTATATTCCCGCAATTTTGAGAATTTTCTGCAACTTGTATATTGCTACTCACAGGTAACGGGAATGCACTTATGGAGCATTCCATGAAAACATCTACTTTTTGTCGCTTACGACTCACTATGGTAGCTACCCTAATAAAATATGCTAGCTGTTAGGAAACACTGTCAATCTTAAAGCCTTGATATGTTATTATTATGCCGTAACTCAGCTTACTAATTTGATTTTTCATAAGTATTGAAAAGACAGTGTCGCTTACGACATGTTTTCATGGAATGCTCCAAATTTGGTCACCCAGTGTAACTAGGTCTTAAATTTGAGACGTGGCAGTATGAAACGATGGTACGGGTAATGCAATGAGACTGGTATGGTATATGCGTCCGTTTTACATAACCGTTCCTTGCGATGTCGGTTAGATGATTGGAGATGGTCGATCGATAATACGTTTGCATTTGCAATTATCGAATTACGACTTGTGAAACGTCACATCAACATAATATTATACGGTGTAACTTCCGTTATAGTAGTAGTTTTATTATAAATTATTATATGTGTACTATGATATTACTGATGTAGATAAATTTCCATGAATTAACATTCAGTCATTCACTCGGCCATTCATATAATTTATGACATTTGTTATCACAAAAAAACAGTAAGTAGAGCAAATGATGTTGAATGTTAATTTAACTACAACAAGTGATATTTTCGTATACCTAGACCTAGACTAATATTAACAAATAATCTAATCAAGCCTCCATTTTCTAACAATATCCAACCTGAACCCACGTACCATACTACTATTTTTTCATCACACTTGCTGTCTAAGCGCGCAATGACTTGCGCGCGTAGCGGGAGTAATAGAAAAGTGAAATTCCCTAGGTAGTAATAGAAATGTCAGTACGTCATTTAATAATATTATGTCCTTATTTTTTGATTGGCAAGTGTGATGAAAAACATTATATGCGTTGTACGGTCGGTAAGCGAAATACTAACTCGAGTCATAAAAGCCCTCCGCCTGACGGCGTCGGGCTTCTAACACTTTCGTTAGTAGTTCCGTACTTACCTCCCTTGATGCACAATGTACTATTAACAAAAGTTTATATGTAGGAAGGTACCTACTTCATTTTCATATTGTAGGTCAGTATGTAAGAATAAATTAAGGGCACTTCAATCAAAGCATTTAAAGTGTCTTACATAACTTGGATAAATGTGCAACATAACAGAGCACCTACAAATCTCACAATCCACCAAATTGAGTGAAGATTACGATTATTTCCCATGAAGATAATGATCATACACGGTTTTATGTATGAAATAATAGTAAACTCTCATAAATCGTTTTAATTGTGTTGTATAATACATTGTCGGCAAGATTGTTAGTACACAATTGTGACTGCGTTTTGCATAGGTAGGTATATTAAGCCAAACATTAAGACGATCAGGGTGCATAGACAAGTTGCCAAGCGCTAACGCTTAATCGTCAATCGTAAACGAAAGACAAATGTCTTTGTCGCACTAAAATGAAAGAGTGACAGAAAATGAAAACTACGATACGCTACTAAGCGTTAGCGATTGGCAACTTGGCTAAGCATCCAGTTCTGAAAGCAAAATCTGCGGCCGCCTCGTTTCGGTATAGTAGAGGTCCAAATGGAAAAAATTGTGCGCTGTGAGTTACAGTTTTGTAATTTTTACCAGAGCTAGAGGGTGTAAAAATAAATATTTTTAGATGTGGAGGGAAAACCAATTCCCCCCCTGAACGAGGGGGGAGGGGGGTGAATGTGCAAACGGAAGGGTTATGTTAAAAATTGTTTCGTCTAATATTTAGGCCTACTATTCATTGTTTGGTATCATTTTCATATAAATCAGACACGGGGAATTCATTTTTGATAATAAACATGAGGATTTTCATACATAAAAAAATAATTATTGGTATAAAGGTAAAATAATCACCGTTTTTATTTTGATTGTTGCGTTATATAAGTATTACCAAATAAATATATGAAAATAATAAAAATACTACAAGATAGCATATTTATTGTAGTTTTTAAAAATATATACTGTTTGGAACTTTCCATGCAAAAATAAGTTGTAAAAAAATTGCACCTGTCGCGTACCTCGAATAAAAAAGGGACGTTGCTTTGACTTATTGTTCACAGTACGTTTCTACTGCGGGAATTTAGCGATTTTGCGTAAACAAAATACTCCATAATGTCTGTTAGGGCAAATTGCATCAACCTGGGTTAACCAAGCAACCTGGGTTAAACGTTTATTTCACACGGAATTTGATAATTGATAAATTTCTTATGACGTAAGTGACTGACCCGGCACTATACAGAGGATATCCGAGACATCAGCCTATGTGATATTAGAATGGCTCTTGAACAGCTCAAAAATAACAGGGCGTCTGGGGAAGACGGAATTATAGCTGAGCATCTGAAGCCAGGTGGTAAACCAATCCTTATGGCCCTTCAGAAGTTGTTCAACTCCAGAAGAGAGAACGCCCTAGGCATGGAAAAGAAGAGTGGTGGTACTGTTCTTGAAAAAGATGACAACGCCTTATTAAAGAACTACTGATCAATCTCACTTCCGAGCCATATTTATAAGATGTTTTCAAGAGTCATTACGAATCGTCTTGCACGCAGGCTTGATGACTTCCAGCCTCCCGAACAAGCCGGTTTCTGAATTGGCGTTTACAGAAGACCGACGAATAGGTATAACCTGCCCCTCTGCTTAGCGTTTAGCGTTTGCGGACTACGATAAGGGGGGTTTCCATGACGTACTAATGCGGTTTAATTTAGGCCGAGAGAAAGTGACAAGGCTATACGAGTCGTGTATCACTGCCCCTTTCCCAGAACCTAAACTGAATCCCATTAGTACGTCATGGTAACCCCCAAGGCCTTCGATTTCATCGAAACTCTGGGCAGTACTACAGTCTCTTTAACGGTACCAAGTAGACTACCGCTATGTCGAAATGTTGAGGTGTTTGTCCGAAAGCACCACTATGTCAATCCGACTCCAAGACCAGAGCTTGAAGCATATTATACTGCAGCGGGGAGTCAGGCAAGGAGGTGTCATCTCCCCTAATCTGTTTACCGCTGCACTGGAAGATGTCTTTAAGACTGGACTGGAAAAGGTGAGTATCAACATAAACAGCGAGTACCTCACTCACCTTCGATTCGCTGATGATACGGTGGTCTTGGCTGAGACCTTGGAAGATTTCAGTACGATGCTCGCTGACCTCAGTAGCGCCTTCGAGCGAGTTCGTCTTAGGATGAACATGGATAAGACGAAAACTCCCGTTACAATCGGAGACTAAACTCGAAGGTGTAGACGACTATAATATACCTAGGACAAGCTACCCAGTTAGGTAGGTCCAACTTTGAGTAAGAGGTCAATCATCGAATTCGACTAGGTTGGGCAGCGTTTGGGAAGCTACGACACATCTTTTCGTCCAATATTCCGCAGTTCTTGAAGACAAAAGTATTTGATCAGTGTGGCAATATACACTGATCAAAGATTTAAAAGAGTGATGACATACGGTACTGAAACGTTGTCACTTAGAATGGGCCTCATACGAAAGCTTAAAGTCACCCACAGGGCAATGGAGAGGGCTATGGTGGCAGTCTCTCTGCGAGGTCGTATTAGAAATAAGACGATCCGCAGCAGAACCAAAGTATAGCTCCATAGCTCTCCGAATCACTAAACTAAAGTGGCAGTGGGCGGGGCACATTGCACGTAGAACAGATGCGGCCATGCGGCGGCCTCGCAGGTGGAAGGCACAGTATGGGTAGGCCCCCCACAAGGTGGACAGTGAAGGTCTCAGGAGTCCGCTGGATGCGAGTGGCGCAGGAGCAGTCATTGTGGCAATCTTTGGGGGAGGCCTATGTTCAGCAGTAGACGTCTTTCGGCTGATATGGCAATAATGATGATTTATGAAGTAAACGTTTAACAATTGATTGTCAAATTCCATATGATATAAACTTTTAACGTGGGTGAACTGGGTTAGTTGTTTAGTCCCGGTTAGTGAAAATTACATTTATCGTCTTTGGTAATGAGATCATTACCTAATGACACTTGTAAAAATGATTACCCATTCCGATTCATATGATCAAATACTATATATCATACATGTGATCAGATAGACCAGATATATAATATACCTACACGCGGTATACAATAATCGATAAAATCTAAAAATAGAATCTGAACAATTAAAATTCTTAATAATTTTAAGTTATTTAAAAAAAGAAGATCAGAAAATATTCAATTTACAATAAATATTTACAATTGTAATATAAACAATAATATGTATAATCTATGAGCAGTTGCCGGCACAAAAGTCTCTTTTTTGAGATTACGCGGAGGTTTTTGTTGGAGGTACGCGTCAGGTAAATTTTTTTTTAGTGAATTTTTGTAAGAAAGACTACAAAATGTGTATATTTTTAAAAACTGCAATAAATATACTATCTTACACTATTTTTTTAAATTGGATAAGTTTGTTTTTTAATACTTATATGACGCTTAAATTAAAATAAAAACGGTAACTTTTTTACGTTTACTCCAAAAAATCTACATTTTTATATGAAATTGCTCATGTTTATGATAAAAAATGGATTTTCCAGGTCCGTTTTACACGGAAATGATACCAAACAATGCATAGTAGGCCTTATTAATTAGTAAAAAAATATTAAACGCAACTCTTCCGCATGCACATTCACTCCCCTCCCCCCGCGCTCAGGGGGGGAATTGGTTTTCCCTCCACATCTAAAAACAACTATTTAGAGACCCTCTAGCTCTGGTTAAAATTACAAAACTGTAACTCGCAGCGCACAATTTTTCTCAACTTTGTATGGACCGTGACCCTTACTAGTACGACCCTTTTAGTAAGATAGAGTAAGATGAAACGGTTTTTTTAATGGGGTAAGACAAAAAGCTACCTTTATACGCTGTGCCAGAACGGAAGGACGACTTTTTGTCTTACCCCATCAACTTACTAAAAACCGTTTCATATTACCCCACTTTACTTTACACCTTGTGTGAAAATAAGTGGGTCGCAACAATGAAATCGCCGACATATTTTTGCCAGAACCTCAGCCAATTAATTAAAGTAGATTTCGGAAATTTCGGAATATGGCTATGGCATTCTTCAGTATTTATGTAATTGGGTAAATACCAGATTTTAGTTACGATTCGGGCTTCTAATTCGAATAATACGACGTGAGGTTTTCGAATATTAAATTTTTATAGTATCCAAAAAATTACAATTTAGACACTTTACAGCAACAAGTACCTACTAAGTTTTAATTGTACCAAATAGCTATTTATGATTTTTTGACGATTTTCAAGAAATTTTGGTATAGCTTAGTAAGGGACCGATAAATGGTCATTTGAGTGTTACGTAACGCTTACGAGGGTGGAGGGGGGGCAAACATCGTCAAAAATTGCGTTACGTAATAGGTACTTGAACGCCCCCGGAAAGGTTTTCCAAATAAACCAGGCGGGCAGTTAGGATATACCTGCAATGTTGTAATTTCTAGTTTATTTCGTTTTATTTATTTATTATTGAATTATTTGACACAATTTTAATTAATACGAGTACCTATGTTGTAGTTACGACCGCCGTTTGTCTAATTCTCTTTGTTTTTTCTATAGTTACGTAAAATGCCTACAAAATCTACAAATACAAAGATTTCTTAGACATATTGTTGAAAACGTAAAAGTAAAGAATCAGTTGCGGAGAAAGGATTAACATTGTTTGAGATTATTATGACACGTGTATTGTCCATATTGTTCATTGTTTGTGTTAACTTGTTCATTATGATTGGCGCTAACAATAAGGTGTTTTTTTCTTACGGGCTGGTTTTGTATTTATTTAAGTTTAACGTTTATGCTCGACAAGGTGGGAGACTCGACTGAACCCTATTAAACAGATTTATATTACTTTGTGCGTTCACGTTTCTCGACAACTATTGAAAAGCCAGTTAATTCCAGAACTTTCTAGTCATAAAGTTTCTATGTTTAGTTCCGTACACGTTCAGGTCTTTTCTATGTATTTTTCCTTGGACATAGCAACACAAACTGTATAAAAAATATTTAATATTGTTATGAGCTTTTAATTAGTTTCACATGTCCAATGTTAGTCGTTCATCAATCTTGCAAGTTAAATTTGACTCATCATTAGCCTGTGATAGTACACTGTTGGACGTAGGCCTCTCCTATTAACTATGCGTATAGACGCATGAGGAAGTAAATACCCATAATCGCCACGCTGGGCAAGCGGATTGGCCATCGCAGTAATGTGTCCACTATGATGATGCTGCTGCCCATCATAAAATCTTTTATCAAATAATGGTCAGTGACACTTCAATCCCTTAGTCGACTCTTACGACACCCGCAGGAGGAGTTGGGGTGATGACAAATGTATTCTTACTGCCGTCACCACACGGCCAAATTAAATTTGACTCACTTCTCGATAAAGCGACAGTTACACTTGGTCGTTCTCTGCATGCAAACATTGTCAGTGCCTGGTACCTGGCAACCAAGTGCTTTGATTCGGCGAAGAACGCAGTGTAGTTAATTAATACTGAATTTTGTATACATGTGTAAATCAAATGATAATGCAATAGGTATAATAAAGCACCAAGAGTCATGCAGCGCATCAGGCCACAAGACCTTGTGAGGAATACCGAGATTCGACGTCGCACGAAAGTACAAGACGTCGGACAGTTTATTACCAATTTGACCGGCGCCACTCGCATCCAGAGGATTCCTGAGTCCTTCATCAGGTCATCAGTCCACGTTGTGGGGACTATCCACACTCCGCTTTCCGGTACGTGACCGTCACTCGAGAACCTTTCCGCCCCAATGGCTATCGGTTCTATATGCAATACAATCTAAAAGGCACTGGTCTCACCGCGAGCTACTAAGCTATGAACTATCGACTATAAACACGAACAGAAGATACGTACCTACTCCAGTGTAAATAAAAGAGACACGGCGATATTCGCCCAGCTATGAGCTATCACTGCCGGGCTAGTATTGCCGTGTATCTTTTTTGCACACGGGACGTGACTGTGTATCTTTTGTTTGTGTTTCTAGCTCATAGTTCATAGCTTAGCAGCTCGCGGTGGGGCCAGTGGCCTATCCCACAAAACTTTACAAGTGTACAATTCTACAAAATTGTATAAATTCCCATACAACAAGTTGTCAATTTTGTAGAATTGTACGCTTGTAAAGTTTTGTGGTTTAGGCCCCAGTGCCAAAGAAACGGATAACACGGGTGTGAAACATACGAGTAAGTTGTGTTAAGGCCGCATGAACATCGAAAGTACTGGCATTTCACTTTCTACTAATGTTTCCTCTATAGGTTGCCAATTTTAAAACCTATTGAATACAGATAGATACCTACTTCACATTTACATTCAAATGCAGTATTCCGCAAACCCGCTCTATACTGTATGACTAACATAGCATGACCTGGCGGCGTGAAATTCACGCAGTCGATAGCGTAACTTATTTTTCATCCCCTCTTGGACCAATAAGCGAGTATGAGCGGGATGGTCAGAAGCACATTGTAACCGTATTACGAGAAGCTTCAATACTTAAAAAAAAAACATGGAATATACCTACCTACTAAATCTAATTACATATTATCAAACCGGAATCAGAATGGGATTCGAAAGTACTGTTGACACAACAAATGTCACAAGAATTGCCAAGAATAGAGTTGTTTACAGACATAGTGAATGATTAATTTATCTATTGTCTTAAGTCGCTGCACTTGAACTGTGAATACATGAATATAACTATGAATATATCCTTGATTGACTTACGAGTATACAGTATACACTGTTGTGTCAACAGTACTTTCGAATCCCGTTCTCGTCGTGGTTTGATAATACATATATGTTCCTTTCCTATATAGGTGTTGAAGAATCTCATATAATGATAAATCATTAGTACCAGAGTGATACGACTGCTTTATATGTGTCAAGGAAACGATAAAGGCCCGGCCACGACATTGGTCTAAGGCGACCAGCGGTGAGCGAATCCATGAGTTGGAGCGGGATGCCGATATAGGAATTCCCTCTCGCACTTATGGTTTTCCGCTAAGACGGTCGCCCCAGACCAATGTCGTGGCCAGGCCATATAGCAGATACTCGCCGTCTCATTGTACGGCTACTTGTTGGAAGAGTATAAAGATACTCCTTACAACATAGCTGGCACGCTGATATGATAACATACCTACGCGGTATTATTTCCTATACTCGTGAGTGAACATTAACGCAAACCTTACTTGACAACTCATAGTACGACCAGTGTTGTTGTTTTATGTAACACTTATGCAATACGTAGCTACACTAATGACACAGATGGCCATCTTTTTTTATATGACAGCCCATTTATTTTAACGTTTTTAAATACCCAATCAACCTACAATCGCTTAAGCCATAATACGAACTTTGCTTAGTTTGGTTTGGAGCTAGGTTGATCTGTGTAACTTTTCCATGTATAGGTACTTATTTATTTAATGGACTTGTTTCCGCAAAAATATATTTTTTTAAATAATTAAATTAATTAGTCTGTCAATAACTCGGCAAGTATTTAGTTTATTCCTTATTTAAACATTTCGTCACGAAACCCAAGTTTAACAACTTCTATTTAATAACTAACCGAGTATGACACCAGATATGGTCATGTTAATAAATCACAATTTTCGTGCACACGCCGCGTCAAAATATACAACCAAATGGAGTTATTATGACACGTTTTTGTTAATTACTCAGTCAAACTTTTTTACATAATTTCAAGTCGTTAACATAACAAACACGTATTCTAGTTCCACTCCAATAGTTATAGAAAAGTGACTAGAAATTTGCATAAACACGTTTCTTATACATGATGATGGAATTACGTAACTAATAAACAAATGAACATCATAACGCTTTTTTATTTTGAGAACCTACAAATAAATTAATAAATAAGCGAAATAACGCTATTTTGTTCCATTGTGTTTTTTATTTTGTATTTAAAAATGTATAATAATTAAAAAAATAGGGTAAGTATCACATTTCCAATACCTGGTAGCGACTCCTAAAAATTCAATTAGAAGCTAAAAAAAATCTACACTTACTTTTTCGAATCGGAGAATAGATTATGGGGCTGAGCCCTGGGTAAAATTGAAAATAAGTAGGTAACACTCAAATCTAATAGACTTATTGATAAGACCGAAAGGAAAGGGACAAATAAGTCGCAGTCTACTAACCAGGATGTCCAAATCATAACGGTGTCATCGGCGATTGCAAGAAGCCAGCTCATTGTTGGATATCCGAATTTCGCCCGATGTTGTAATAACTGACATAACGAGATATGATACTGCGGATGTGATGACACGACAACACCCACTATTACCTACTAAAATACGTAACAATTAATTGACCATAAAAGGATTTCGTCCGAAGTTTTTAGAGTTTTTCATCACACCACGCGCGCCGTAGATGCGTCATTACACCCTAGGGCTGTCAAGGATTTTCATACAACATTACGTCGCACTAGCACGGCGCGCGCAAGCCGAGATTTCATCCCTGATTTTGAGAAATGATTTAGACCATTTTAGAGTTTTGTGAAAATATATTGTTTTATTTACTTTTTTGCCTCACAGGTGTGATGAAAAACGTTGTGTGTGCCACGGGCGGTACAAAAATTATGAACTCGTGTGAAGTAAAGCCCGCGCCTTAGGCTTGTGCTTTACTTTCACACTCCTTCACAAATTCTTATTTACCGCCCTTAATACACAATGTACTATTAAGGTATCGCGAATGCGCGTAGTGTTACAGCAAGCCTAAGATGCCATTCTGCAATCGTATACGAAAAGCGATAAGTAACAAATATATTAGGCGAGCGTATACAACCCCTAAAATGGTATGGTAGTGACTAAAACATAAGAACGGCTAATTCTATTTTATGTCACTAATGCACTAAGTCACTAGGAAAAAAAGTATTCTCCAGAATATTCCATTCCGTTAATTTTTTTTTCCGTAAGAACTAATTGTGTCATGTTTTATCAGTAATCTAATCACCAGAGGCACCAGGGCCCGTCATTTTCATGCCGATGACATCAATTTGGCGTCACGCTCCATTTAGGCTGATCCCAAATAGTTTTATTGTTAATTATTAATCATTAGTCTTCAGTCATTTTAATCATGTACAAATGATTTCAAAAGTTGTATATTTACTCCTAAAATACGCCACATTATTAACCACTTAAATATAAATATTACATACACTTTATAATTATTGTAACGAAAAGAACAGTGTTAGCATTTTTAAAATCGTTCGTAAAATTAATAATACTAACTATTGGGATCACCCTAAATGGAGCGTGACGTCAAATTGATGTCATCGGCATGAAAATTATGGGGCCTGCTATAATCACACAGTGTAGGTAGGTACCATAAAATTTTCATAAAAAATATAATTATTTTTTCGATTCATTCGCTCGCCTATAAAGGTGCATTCCAGACGTGTAGTGGAGGCATAAAAAACATTAAATTAGACAAGTTTATAAACATCTATTACAAATTAGCTTAGAGTTTTCATAAAGTACATTAAAATTGCGCACATTGCGCTGCAACGAAATTTTAACTTTTCATAAGTATCATTTTCTTCGCTTGCAAACAAATGTTTATTCGACACTAGAGGTACTTCTACAGCACGGTCATTTAAATAATTAATTAAATTTTGAAAGAAATCACAAAAGTAAACAACATTCACTGTTACTTGCAACCTTTTAGAGCTGCCGGTTCTCACGGCACGTGACGTCACACGTCAGAGAGGTGACTCCACTTTCACCCGCGCATCTCACGCATGCGCGGGAACACGTCATCGAGCGTTTATGGGATTACACCATTTACACCGTTCGCCAGTAGAATCCGAAAATAAACCTAAAAAATTGCATTATTCTATAATTTTATTTAATTCCAATAAGTTTCACAGCATAAGGCACTGGTCTCACCGCGAGCTACTAAGCTATGAACTATCGGCTATAAACACGAACAAAAGATACGGGCTCCCGAGTAAATAAAAGAGACACGGCGATACTCGCCCAGCTATCAGCTATTAACGCCGGGCGAGTATCGCCGTGTCTCTCTTATTTACACGGAAGTGCGTATCTTTTGTTCGTGTTTATAGCCCATAGTTCATAGCTTAGTAGCTCGCGGTGAGACCAGTGCCTAACAGTAAAAAAAAAAATTACTTGCGTATCAAATAACCACGACTTAAAACTAGCTTGATTGGGCGACGTAACGAACGACGTGGCACGTGGCCCCGTTGCGTCGTCTGATCTGGCGCAGGATTCGGTAGATTGCCTCGAAACTGCCGAAACACGACGCACTTTTAGAAATTACGGTTGTCGTCATCTACCTACGAGGGCCGTTCGGGTTGTTTTCAAAAATTGTCCGGGGAACATTTTGTGTCAGGAAACATCTCATTTAATTTTAGGTAACTATTTACCGGCATTATGGTGTACTTACTGGTTATATGTAATATAACATTAACTAGCAGTCATTATTTAGAAACATTTCGCGAACGTTGAGTATCAACAACTTTGACCCTCACTAATCCTAAAAAAAACTCGGTCGCATGATATTGTTTATAAAAAAAAAACTATTAAGGGTGAATCAACTTTTTTTTTGTCTATTATTGCCATGGTTACGGTCACGTGAGTCACGCTGGTTTAAAGCGAAATTGAGTCGCTTAACTTCAAACCCGGGTAAATCGACTCTGCTAATAGAGTGCATATTAAATTGCAATTGCCTAGTTTTTCTTTAAACTTCAACTTTTTTGACAGAGTGGATTTACCTGGGTTTGAAGTTAAGCGACTCGCTCAATTATGCTACTTAAACTAGTTTGTTGCCTAGGCAAACATGCATTTTTCTGGTATTAATAAGCCATTTCTTTAATAGGTCACCTACAAACGTTGACTACATGCATGTTTGCATAATTTCGCAAAAAACAGCGTGACTCAGGTGACGGTAATGATAATAACAGACAAAAAAAGTTGATTCGCCAATAGGCTTATTGGATTCATCCAAATCGGGCCACACTGACAACTCAGCATTCCTCGAGAAACAGCCATTGCATAATCGACCGCAGCTTGGGTTACTGAGGATGCAATAGCGCATTCTGCGGCAGGGATCTGATGGGTTCTTGCTACAATGCATCCGGGTTTCGCAAATACTAGACACTAGTGCTACGCAAAAATTAAACCCATTTTTAGAAGTTTTTTTACGCTTTCCCTGTCCCGATGTTTGTCGGTATCAGCGTGTCGTCTACTTCTTTTATTTTCTAATTACTACGCAGTCACATGGACAATCTTCTAATGAGATAATATATCAAACTCAATCAATCGACGCGGAATCTGGCTAAGCCGGTCGAAAAATGCTTTATGTTTATAAGAGCGAAAAATTAGCGAACCGTTACCTACTTAAGTGTTGTTCCCTATCGAACAAAGTCTTTTTTGCTCTTATGCCGTCAACATAAAGATTTTTAATAATAATAAATCTTTATTTCAGAGCGAGGCTCAGGTAGGTATTACATAAGAACTTAAAACTAAAATTACAATTATAAAACAATATTTTTGGACCGGATTAAAAAAAGTCGGAAAAACATTGAATATTCGTATCTTAGAAAAAAAAGTGTAATTTATTTGCAAATTATCATGCTTTGTCTTCTGTCCACACCCTAGTGTCTCTGTAAAATTGACAAGTATATGTGATGTGCGAAATGGAAAGCTGCGTCCGCGCCGGCCGCGCATGCGCGGAGATGCGCGGGTGAAAGTGGAGAGGTGAGATTGGCCCGTGATATACTGAAACCCTGCCGCGAGATTCGAATTCACTGCATTTATCTCTGTCAGTCCCATTGCGCCTCTATTGGAGCGACCGAGAGAGCTCCGAGAGAGGTCCATCTAGTCGGCGGCAAAAGTCACCTGCTTCAATTAACTTTTAAACTATGTTGTTATGGCTTGCAGGCAGGATTGGGATTTATAGGGTCGTGATTCTCTGGGAGATATGAACATACTCAAATAACGTTTATTGGATTGTTTACGTTTGCATCATTCTCTTTGTTAATATGACGTCAGGCCAAGGCTGGCTGTATTGCCAGACTATACCTACCTAGGGCTGCCCTCAAGAAATTCGCAAAACCAGGACAAAAGACTCAAAAAGCCCAGATATATGGCTTAAATATCTTTTTCACATACAATAGAACCATCAATAGCACACACTTTTAGTAGGAGTATAGGAAAGATTAAGAAAATCTCCTTGGTCAACCATGCGGCCTTCGCGCTGTGGTCAACCTATATTATTATTGTTTCTCCCAAACCACATTTGATGACGTTATATCCAAAACGGGTATTCATCATGCATCAAGAACAATTTAAGAGAAGCCGCATCAAATATGTATTCAAAGCGATACAACTGCAAGGATCTACTTTGACATGTAGCTTATGATGGTCTCTTTTTTACCTTTTATTGTTCTACAAATCACTTCCGTCTTGTCTTGTCCGAACGTGACGGTAACGACGGAAAACGATAAACACGGGACCATCATAAACCTACAGATTGGCTTTTGGAAATTAACCCTTTGACCGCCACAGTCGGCCATAGAAGACAACGGAAAATCGTGACTACGACGCCAACGACGGCTACAGCCGTCACGTCGCCGAAACAATAGCGACTTACGCAGTAATTCACAAAGTTTAATTTCGCTTAAATAATCGTGAATGCGTGGTGTCTGGAATTCGGCATATTCGTACGCCGTCTGGCGGTCAAAAGGTTAAAGATATGTGGACACCACATTAAAACAAAATTTGTAATGTGGTATCAAGACATGTACTGCGACATAATTATTGTGGATAAAATTCAGAACCAATCTCGACCAGACTATAGATACATAGTAGCGAGACTCGAGAGTGTACGCTAAATCATCAAGTTACCTATAAAAAAATTGTTTCAACGGTTCAGAGTCCGATTTTTCTATCGGGTCAAAGGCACGGTCACCATTTACGTAAATCGGGCTGGATATTCTGAGAAAATACCCCAAAAAAATACATCGAAGAAGAAAAGTCGGAGAGTGTGACCAAAATAATACAAATACATACACATGGAAATATGTAACGCTAAGTTGAAAGTGAAAATGAGAGTGGCACAGAAATGTGACCTCTTGTGAACTCTATCGAAGTCAGACTATAAGATGTTGATCTTATGCTGTAATTGTTGCATAAGTGGGTTATATGATTATGGTTCTAGTCTCGGGAACCAGTTTTGTCACTGTAAAAGGCGCATTTTTTTTTCTTTGCATTCTAAACCATGTGTTCTATTTTACTACTTTTTGTGACAATTTATCAGGCCCGTCTGAAATATTTTATTGCTGGTTTATTTTGCAATCTGGCTGAGAAATATATAAGTACCTACTTCCTAGTTAAGTCCTTTTCCACTAATAAACTTAAGGTGAATTACCTTAGTTACTTAGTTTGCAGTTTCAGTCACATGTAAAAAAACCTCCAGTGCCTTAAATGATAAAAGAACTGGACGAACCATAAATATCAATCAGTTCAATGTTTTATTCTTTTACAGAATTCTGCAACTTTGTCTTTGCCTCTTGCAATGTACACAAAGAAAACTAAGCATGTAGTAGTAAATTTTCTGCATGAATAACTTGATTCTCTTAAGCTATTTCATAACGAGCTGAAATGCTTTTAAGATGGCTTGTATACCTACTACACATATGTATTGAACATTATTTCTGCATTAAGATAATTTTACATGTTGCAGTTATACGCACCGTTATAACAGCACGTGCTTCCGAATGCATTTGCATGCAAAACATGTAACAAAACCTAAAAACTTACATTATTCCATAATCACGCACTTAAGTCCTTAAACCTTGACTTCACATACATTTTTAGATGCAATCAGAGTTGGGCATTATCTAGATAATTAGTTATGTAGATAACTATTTTAAATAATCATCTCAAATTAATTTATTTGAAGATAATTCAATTGCAAATATTTTAGTTGCCAACTCTTTTATTTAGATACATTATGAAGATAACTGGCCTCGTTTGTTCTTGAAGTAAGCTCATCTAAAACGTCAGGTCAAACAGTTATAATGACATTGCCATGGACCTATACCTAAACTGGACTGAGTACCTACTCATTTTTGTTAAACAATAAAAATTTAACAATATCAGTGAGCACGAAGGATACATCTCTGTAATAAAAAGAGACTAGTGAAAATGGTCCGAGTGAGAGCAACTAATAGAGGATGGTGTCTCAGTTACACAAGTTACCTGTATAAAAAACACATTAGTGTTTGGGCCGGTATGATTACGTATATGGTTGCAATTTTAGTATTTAGTTAGTTAAACAGTATTTAGTGGGCATTTATATGGAAACAGCTCGGTCCAAGGCTCAAATGGCTGCTGAGATTACGAGTGTTAAGTTCTACCCAAGCAATCAAAGGCGCGATCAGAAATAATCTTGTGGTTTTAACGATGCAATATATAACATCAAACTTTGACAAATTGCCAAACACACATAAATTTCACAAATGCCTGAATACCCTAGACTACCTAGAACATCCATACTCACAGAGGATCATTATGAAACCCAAATTATAAAGGCTATTGCCTCCAAGTTTTTCAATTTACGTATGGCTCACCACGGGAGAAGTACATTTCAGAGATTTGGGAAATAAAGAATCGATTCCCACAAACATAAAATTTATATAGTATTAAGTATTGTCACTATTTGGGATAAAAATAAAAACACACATCAAAATATTTAGTTTATAAATAATTTGATTAGAGTTTTCACAATGACTTTAAATAAAGCAGGATTGAGACAAACTTCTCAAGACAGTATTGTTTAACAATAGACAGTTTTTTAGTAAAAAAGTGTCAACTCTCATAGATCGTAATGTTAGCATGGGCACCGTAATTAAAACGAGATGCAATTCTCTAATATGCTTTCTCTGTCGCTCACACTTTTTTGTCGCAGTACTCAGTCCAGTTTAGGTATAGGTCCATGGACATTGCTCATGAAGTAAACTTAAGTAAAGTTAATTCATCTTTTATTTCAAACGTCAAATAATTTATTTAGATAAAAGTTCATTCATCTAGATAAATTCAAAATAACAAATGAAGGATTATTTAGTAATTGAAATAAAAGATGAATTAGTTATCGATCCGGTTATTTGTAAAAAGATAATTTTTGCCCAACTGTGGATGCAATTAACAGGGTTAACAGGGTTTGTAGTCTGCGGGCGGGAGAAAGTTAAATTTAATTAAGATATGCGAGTTTATCCGTTTTCATAGTTTTATTTCATGTATAATCCTCGCGGTAACCGAAGAAAATATTAGATTTATGTTAATTTAAACGATTAACCAAATCGAAGTAGTACAAATTTCATAAAGAAAGTGTCACATTCCCCGTACAATTTTAAACGCAGATAAAATGAAACAAAACAATAGAAGGTCGTTATGCGGGCATTGCCGAAGGTTTCACTCTCTACACATGCACATTGTGCAAATGTGCAGTTTGTGAAGTTCAAGGCGGTGACGGCGATGCGTCCAGTTTGAGGTTTCAGTGGATTACAATGCTGCTGTTTTTTTAAGTAGGTACTATAAGTCTTTTAAAATATAAAATGTCTTTAGAAGATTGTCAAAGTGATAACACAATTGTCAAAATGACTCATGCGCACCAGTCCTATATACCGCAAACTACGGAAGTCGCAAATTTCGGGGATTTTTCGGGGACTAACGAAGGCATCGTTACAGTGACGGAGACAAATCCCCGAAATTTACGAAGATCTAGTGCTTTATCGAGTTTATAGGTATAAATTTTGTACGTACACAATTGATAATTTGTTTGATTAAAATTATATTTACATAAAATAACAGGCAGGTGTGCTTAAGTGTTTTTTAAACATTAAAGTAGCTGAAACATTAATACATAACAGGTCGTTTGGTGAAACTTTAAGCATTTATTACTGAACAAACGATTTAAAATAACATTACGTAAAACTAACCATTACGTCGGTCAAATCACACAAATATCGCAGGGAAATGAACTTTTATTAGTTTTATTACGTCTTTTTGAGTCACGATCCTATGATTATGTAAATGTTTAATTACTTAGTGTGCAGATTATCTGAGCTCGGTGCAGTTTTGGAAAGTGTCTACGACATGTGGGACTTTCTTTTATTGTAGAATCAGTAGTAAATGGTGGTAATTATATGATTACGTGACTCGTGACGTGACATGAACTTTCGTTTTTATCTTTGTATGAGGTAAAATTCTGAAAACTAGTTTCCTAAATTAAAAATATCGACGGTTTTATACATGAATTATTTTTGGTTGGTTTGTTTTTATGCTGTATTTCTTAATTTTAGGTAATATTAAAGAGATGCTAAGGGTCGTAAATCGGTTAGTCGCTTAGTAGGTATAAGATATTTTAAGATTTTAAATCAAAAGGAACATACATAAAAAATCGTCCAATTGTAAGCCTCCTCCTTTTTTGAAGGCGGTGAACAAAAGGGGTAATCAGCCATCCCTGATCTTCCCTACAGTACCTACATAGTAAGTTTGGCCTACTGATAAAATGATTAAATTATGGTAATTGCAAATTAAATGTTGGTAATAAATTAACGATGAATGTGCACTTTTTCCTAATATTGAAATACTACATTTAATTGAGTACAAAGGTCCTATTATACTAAGTACTAAGACACATTATTTATATTTAAAAAATTTAAATCGGGAAACAATTTCCATTGCAATTCTGGATTAACTTCTCGTACAAACAATTTTAAAATGAGTACAATATGCTGGTTTTTTTTCTTTAATTGATACCGAAACTTATATTTTAGCCTAGTTTACGAATATGTACTTATCTCGTTAATTCATCTCTTGTTCCATTTAAGTAGCTAATTGAATAGGGTAATTAACTAAAGTAGTAAAATTTGTGTCCCTAAATAAATCCACTGACAATTAACTGTTTTCAAAATTGCCTATTTAATTTTTCATCCACCGTATAAAAAAATAATAAGCACAATACTAACCCTTGGTCCGGTAATGGCGCAAACCGTATGCGCCAACAACAAAAACAACCATAAACCTCTCATGGTGCACAACCAGTCATCACACAACACAGTCCACTAATCCAACAATGCACTAATCACTAATTGGAACAGTCTCAATCGCTTTAAAAAATCAAAACGTCACTCAACTGGCGGGAAAAGTCATAGACAATTTTTTTTTTCGCGGCATTGACTGCTCGCGGCAACGGTCGAACGGGCTGTATCGTGAGAGGACGGTGCGTCTCCGTTTTACCACCCCTACTCTTCTGTCCCCTACTCGACGTTTCGAAAGGATTCTTGAGATGAGAATACACATTCATCCGTAATTGTGGATGTTAATAGAATGTTGCATAAAAACCTGTTTAGGAATTTTCCGTTTTTGGGTCAGTTGCGGAAGAAATGAAGCGGCTCAAGTGAGGTCCCTAGAATAACGAAATGCTAATTAATGGAAATTTTGTGCGTAAGATGTCGGCGTATCTAATAAAGAAATTAAACTGATAATCTTGGTAAATAAGTTCTTGTTTATTGTAAATAATCGTAAAAATGTATTGGCTATCGCTGACAACCATATTCTTTACAATCCTTCCAAAACCGAATCTGCCAGTACTTTTTTTTAAAGTTATCATAACCACAGACACGAACCAGAGAGTTTAGGCTAAGTGCATACATTATAATATCAATATAAGGCCATAAACATAATATAAGTATGATGTTTTTTACACTAAGTTATCTAAGTATGAATTGCGTTATCGATTAGGAATACCCATCGATAAGTACCTATTCATCATGATTAATAGCATAATTGCATAAGGAATGAATATAAATTTTAGCAATGACAGGGCTCATATTATTTTTACATGTTTGCAAACGGTGGTCTAGGCTAGGTTAGATACGTACTTATACCAAATTAAAAACTAAGATTTATACCTAAAGTATTTTTTTATAAACTCGACTAACTACTTTTAATTAGGTACGTGATTGAAAAACTTGCTATGTTAATGGTAGGTATTCGTACCTACCATTGTGCTACCTAGCAACAGCAACCCAAAACTAGCTTTTGTAAATTTAAAATTAATAATTTTCTTTGTAGCATTTATGGAGCACAATAATTAATCGTGTAAGTTTCCTCAAACTCTGACTTTTAATTACTTATCACGTATAGTTAACATCAGTGGCCTGTTTATCAAAAACTTGTAACTTGTAATACAAGTGGAAGTCTCTTTTCATCTTCATTAATTAGATAAGGACTTGCGCTTGTATTACAAGTTACAAGCTTTTGATAAACAGACCCCAGGTAACATACTCGTATTTCAGACATAGGGTAACGGCCCCAGTGGCCAGCCAGGAACCAGTAGTCGGCCTTTTCAGTCGTTTTTTGGTCGGGAATTAAACGGTTATTTTAATAAACAAATCGTGGGCACTCAAATAAAAGCTTTGATTCCCAATTCGTTGATACGTAGCGCGGCAAGTGCAGTGAGGGATCAGGGGAAGCAATAAACTCGTTCTTACAAGTGGTGTTCGTCGTCAAGAGCGGTACTGTCATGTCCGCCATAGTTTTGACTGCGCGTGGTGTTCACTTAAAAGGGAAGAAAACTATATATTGATGTTAAAAGTTATTGATTTCTGTAAATGTTTCGTTTATTTATTAGTTTATCTATTCGATTACTCCGTATTTGTGTGGAAATATTATGATTTAACTAATAAATTGAGGGGGCTGACTACTGGATACCTTGTTTTCAACAAAGTATCTAGTGCTCAGCCACCGGGGGCTGAACTTTGGGTTCTTCATTTTTTTTTTTATTTGTAATTGTTATATACCGTTACAACCGTTAAATTTAAATTTTCAAATTTAGTTAGGCATGCCCTATTAAATTTGATATAAAACCCAGTAGTCGGCCCCATTTGATTTTATTTTTTATCACGGCTGACCACTGGATTTCGCGGATCTAGTACTCAGCCACCGATATAATACTAAGGAATATCTCGATAATTATTTACTTATAATAATATTATTTTCCTACCTAGTACATTTAGGTATGTATTTTATGTAACTACGTATAGGTACGTTTAGGTACAAGAAAACTGAATACTTAAGATAAAAAAATCTAGCGCCCCTAGATCCCTAGAGCCATGAATTGAATAAGTGCTACATCATCTAAAGACTAGATGATGTAGCACCTATTCAATTCAAGGATTCAAAAAAAAAGAAGATAAAAAGAAGAAAAAAACTGTTGTCTTAGGAAAAAGCAGAAATATCTTTCAATCCAACGACGCTACAAATAAACTGTAACCAGACTAAAAACAAAACAAACCCAGAATGACGCTAGTAAAATCAATAAAAAGGGCACAAGAAAATAGATTTTTCAATTGATTCATCAGATTTGACAGAAAATGGTGCAGTTTTAACGGATACCTATAACCCGATCAAAACAAATAAAAGAATGTGTGATAAGAGCTCAGAAGTTACGATTCTTCCTAATGTAATGAACCTGTTTAAAATCCCCAGCAAGGACAATGTCATAGTCATGGTCACAGTCATTTTATTCATTAAACAATATACATTGCGTTTATTTCGATGCCAGCAGCCTCCTCTAGTACAAACATAGATACTGTGTCCTAAAAATAACTTTTTCTCATTAAACCAGCTTTGAGGACTAGTAACAGAAAAAAAACACTAAATGATCGAAAAATAATGGACCTGTTACATACGACCGGATATATAAATGAACTTTAGATCTATGTTATGTACCTAGGTTTGCCTAATATTTTTACAGTAAAGTTTGAATATTTTTATATTTATTATAATTAATACTAATAGAAATAAGGAGATAATATATAAACTGTGAGTTAGATAGCTTGAAAAATATTTTTGTTACGTATGACCAACGAGTTTCATGCCATAAGTCTTCGATTTAAAAGAGTTAAGTATAACGAATAAGAATTATACTTAATATCTTTGATTTTCATAGGGATATTGCTGATTTTGATCTCATTATGATTGTAATATACGAAGGCTGAGTACTGGGTACGAAAAGGCTGATTACTGGATTTTGGCGGCTGAGTACTGGGAAAAAGTGCCATTTTTTGTTTAAACTAAATTATCGATACTTTAATGATTCATGTTATAATTTTTCTTATTTCCTTTTAAAACTGTAATAAACAGTTGATGTAACAATGTGATCCGTTCATTTATCCGACTTATCCTGACTAATCT